>CAUYQG010247579.1:0-27909 GCA_963574415.1 Tarsius wallacei | reverse complement strand
GGTCTCGAACCCACGGGCTCAAGCAATCCACTCACCTTGGCCTCTCAAAGCATAGATTACAGGCTGAGCCACTGAGCCCAGCTGAGAGAGAGATCTTATTCTAAAAATCTGACAGTCCACTGAATACAGGAAATTAAGATGACAGGTACTTTTCAGATTAACTTTCTGGTTGAGTATCCTTTTTATATGGAGCTATTGGAGTCTCTACAAAATCCAGACCATAGCCTAGGTGCTAATATATAAAAATAATTGCACTATTCTCTATAAAACATGTGGCTAGCTCAAAAGAAATCATGAAACAAGTTTTCAATAATTTGCAAGGCTACATTAAATATTAAGAGTCTGTAATGTTTATGTTGTTCGATATGAATTAATCCCATGTGAATTTGAAAATATAATCAATCATTGGAAAGATCTGACATTATGTTCAAAATAAACCTTTGCTGTCACCAAAGTGATAAAACAAGGATTTAAAAGAACTAAGCAAAGTAGCCGTTTTTCTTTTGTGATCTGTTAGCACTTTTACCGTCCAAGTTTTATTGAAACCTAAAGTTACCAATATTATACCTGCTCTTAACATTCTTTACTAAAAGTCTACACTAATTTTTAGAGAAACCAAAGATTTTATACTTAGCAGGTAGGTCATAGACACAGATGCAGAAACTAAAAGGGCAGATTAGAGTAAGAGTGACCATGGGTGGTGCAGCCATTCAGTAAGGACTTCCTTTGTGGTCAAACTGTTGTTTAAAGCACAAACTAAATAATTATTCTAGTTATATCGTGAGGGGGACATTTTTTATTAATTCCACAAAGTAAAAGCAGCTTCTCACATAGACTAAATGTCACAAAGTTGATGACACAGTTAAGACTTTTCATTTTCTCTAACAAGGTAAATAATTTGAATGATTCTCTTGTATAAATGGAATTTCTGCTAGATATTCCATGCCTCTGGACAATTTCTAGGCCTTAAATAGTAAAATAAGAAAATTTTAATATATTGGATCCAACTGAAATATTTCAAAGCTAGGACTAAGACATTTATCATGTACTATATATGACAGCTTAAACAGTATTCTGTGGTAATAAGGTTTTCATAAATATAATTTTAAGGGCTACATAAGATTTTATTGCCCAAATCTCTCCTCATTTATTTAACCATTTCTTTACTGTTGGGCCTTCAGGTCTTTCCTTATTTGTGTGTGTTACCAATAAGACTACAGTATTTACCTTTGTGAACAAAGTTCAATAATTAGCTTTATTTCCCTTAGACAATTCTGACAGAAGGATGGTAAATAACCAAATGACTTAATTTTTTCCTAATAACAGTAGCACCTAACATTTTTGAAGTTTCACAATAAACCACTTACATAAACACTGTCTTCTATAATTATCCTTCAAGGTATAGTTACATGGCTGTTAAGTTGACTACAATAATTAACTTACAGGTGATTTTACTTTGCAGCAGTTAACATGCACATCATTGTCTGAGATAATAAAAAAAAACAATAATCCAGCTTCTCTCCATAAAGGAGCTGAGGAACTTAAAGAAAAGCACAAAGTGTAATTTACTTTTTAAAATTTAAGCTTAATGATGAATTAATCAAAATAGAAAAAAATGCATGAGTAATATCTTGTTTTACTTTACAGTATTCAAATATAGAAGTTGTGGATATATTCTTTTCCCAGGGACATACCCCTCTATCTTAAGGTTTTTTTGCCACTGTATATTCAAGCATTGCCGTATTAGGGTGATAGCTACATACTCAATCATGCTGACTAAAAGAAAAGTAAATGATTATACAGTAACAGAAAGACAAGTAAAAAGAAAAATATCTATAGCAGTGGCAGATTTCCCTATTATCAGTGATTTCCAGAAACTATTTCCTTTTAATGCCAGTCTCCCTGTAAAACAAAGTATACATTTCCAATTCATCAGATGTACAACTGTCTTTGCTATGCCCGTCAATCGGGGCAAAACTCAAACTTGCTCCTTGCAGCATTTGGTATCTTGTAAATAGGGGAGGTAATGTCCTCAAAGGGAAAATCTGCTCTTACGAAGTTCCTAGTTTCCCTCCTTCCAGGATCCTAAAATAAATGGTTTTCTTCAAGTTACTCCCTTTTTACAAACTTCATGCAAAGGCAGTTCTGAAAGGAATGTGGAGGCAGACCACCGGGTGTGGACCTAGGGAAAGCTCAGCTGTGTGCCTAAGTTCTTTAAGTCTTGTTCGGAGACTGCATGATTATTGCCAAAAGGATTATAAACCAAGGAAAGGGCACATCACAATCAAGGCAAGACTGCTTGGGAAATTCCAGGTGGTTTGTGAAGCTGCCCCCCTTTTATCTAGGGGTCTATGATTCTTAAAACTGAACACATGGAAATACAGAACTGGTCCTGGGTTTCTGGGACTCTCACCTCACAACTCTTGGTGTCTTAGAGGCTTCAAAGCTAACTCAGAGTCTCAAGAATATGAACTACACCATAGAGTCTGACAGAAAAATGCAGGATGAGAAAAGACATCAGGATACTATCTGTCTGGCTTCCTGCTGTCTTCAAACTGCAGCAGTGAAAACCAGACACAGACCTTATCCTTCCTGAGCTAATGCAGCCTGAACTGTACACACCTTTTAAGACTAGGCTAGCCTATAGCAAGAGACTATGAATTTCCTGAACACAAGGACAAATTAAAGTCTCCTTTGAATCTCCAGAGCCTAGCACTGTGTGCTAAACTAAAATAAACTAGTCAGTATTCATCTAACAGGACTATGCTGAGAAAAATGGCAACTAGTAGCTTGTCACCAGCTAATCACTTGGGTTACATGTGAGTAACTGAAGTTGCTGAGTTTGTGCACAGGTTTTTTGAGAGAATGAGATAATGAGACTATGTATTGCCTTAGTAGGCCCAGCAGGATCACATGTTATGGCAAAATTATGCAGAAATAATAGGAAGTCAGACATTCAGTTCCATTAGAACCTGTAGATAGAAGGTATAGACGACAGTCATTAGTCATTTTCTAATTTTCAGTATGACACGAGCACTGAAACCATTCACCCTGAAATCTTAGCACAGTACATTTCACACCATAGTCCTCAGCAATATTAGTTCTGTATGCACATATGTGGATTTGTAGCTTACGAAGCAGATTCACACATCAAATTATCAAAACTGCCCATTTTCTAGCCTCCTCATAGCTGAGTGTTTTATGAACATTTTTCTTTCACGTTATGCTCACAATAAACCTTTGAGGTATTACATCATGCCCATTCCAGATATATGGAAAATGGACCTTCTGAGAGACTCACACTACAAGTGAGTTTGCAACCAGGATTGGAAATCAAGTTTGTCTAACCATAAAGTCAAGAATTTTTTCGGTATATAAACTGGCCTGTGTGACCTTTACTTTAGCCCTGTGATATAAATATTATGAACGTCACTTTACACATTCATTTATTCAATAACAATGATAACCTTACATGCCAGGTCCTGTTATAGGCACTGGAGACACAGTGGTGATCAAAACTAATGAAGTCTCTGCCCTCTTTGGAGTTCACATTCTGGGGTGTGAGTGGAAAGAGAAAAAACTACAACAAAACAACAACAACAAATGTTTGTCAGCCCACAAGTGCTGTGGAGAAAAATAATAACAGATAAGGGGTTACAAATACCAAGATAGATCACTTAGAATTGCAGTCATTGGAGTAGACTGGTCAAGGACATGTCTTTGATAATATCTGAGTTATCAGATGCCTGAAGGAAGTGAGGCGTGAACCATGCACTGTCTGGAGGAAGAGTATTACAGATGGAGGAATTAGCATATGCAAAGACCCCAAGGCAGGGAGGTGCTTGGCATATTGGAGCAATAACCGTGAGGCCAACATGCCTGCAGTGTTGGTGAACAAGGTGGAGAAGAAACAGATGAGGCCAGAAAGGCAGATGAGACTAAACCACATAGTCTTGTAGGTCTATGAATGAGATAAAACACTGTACAGTTTTCATCCAAGAAGAGCTATGACTGACTTGCATGATTATTGTTGTGGCCATGTGGCGAAAAACGTGCAGGAGGGATACCAGGGAGACTCAGTAGGAGGCTATTGCTATGATTCCATCAGAGAGATGGTGGTTTGGACTAGGGTGATGGTGGAAGTCAAGTGTGACTGTGAAGGTTTTGGCTCGAGCATGGAAAGATGGGGTTGCCATTGACTGAGATGAATAAGACTTGAGGAAAAGCATATTTGGGGTGAAGATCAGTCCAAATCCACGTTGAAGGCATAAATGTGGGAGTCTATCAAGGTACTGACACTAAATGTCATTGATGCCCCTGAAGGGAGTCAGAGAAGAGGCCTGGCACACTCCAACCTTTAGCATTTAGAGATGAGGAGAAAGTAGCCAAGGAGACTGAGAAGCAGTGGGCCAGGAGGGAGGAGGAAAACCTCATGAGAGTTCAAGGAGAAAGCATTCCAAGGAGAGGATGATCACTTTGGCAAAACACCACTGGTAGGCTAATTATTGAGGACTGAATTTATCAGTCATCGGACAATGGATGGAGGTTATTGGTCCCAGATTTCCTGGAATGAGAAAATCAAAATTGTGAGAGGTTAAAAAAATAAATTGGACAACCAAAGTCATGAAGCCCATTAGCAGCAGAACTGGGTCCAGAATGAAATACTTAAACATAGAACTTTTGAAGTTAGTCATGTTTCTTGAATCCCAGATCAGGACTTTTCTTCAGTAGTATCTTATGATGTCATTCTTCCCATGGTAACTATGACTCATTGGAGGGGCTGAAAAAGAATATTAAAACTTCAAACAAACAAACAAAAAACTTCAATAGCAGGATTCAGAGTACAATGACAGTCAGTGCCATTGGCCCTGAATGGTCAATGGTCCTTAGATCAAATGAAACTGGCAGCCACTGTGGCCAGTGCACGATCAGGTGTCAAAACAAGCCAAGACTTGAACAATGGTGATCTGATTTCCCAACTTCCTTCCTTCACTTGATTTCTTTATCAAGTTGCCAAAACTAGGGGAGGGAGAAGATTTCAATAATCCAAACTAATGTTTAAGGGGAATGAAAGTACAAGAAAGCCCTAAACTGTTCAAGTATAAAAGCCACAATTTTCATCATCCCGACACTACTCCTTCCCTCAAATCCACAACCACCACCAACCCAAAAGATCCCATCATTAGAAGAGTCGGCTGCAAACATCCACTGTAAGACTTTGCAGACTAGGAAGGAAAAATTTCCAAAGGGGGGGGGTGGGCAGGGAGATAAGGAAATAAGACAAGCTAGCACATGAACAAGGCTTACAACAGGAGTTCCCAAGAGGGAGGGAGGGGCTGATTGTCACAGAGGGTGCCACTTTTCGAAAGAGGGGCACAGCCAGGAGCTGGAACCCGGCTCTCTTCCATTGGAGAGGAGGGAAGGCTGGGTGCAAGGCAGTGACAGTGCAAGGCTGGGACATGCGCTGGAGAGGGGCCCAGCTCAGAGGTTCCAAAGGGCCCAACTGTCCCTTGAACAATGTTCATAATGCTATAAGAAAGGACTGGCAGTAGTGGGAGCCTGCGGGGGAGGGAGAGGGAGGGGGGGCACACCTTATCAACAAGGGTAGCTGCATAATGACCATTTGTATACCTGATCCTTAACTGCACCCCACATTTTTGGCCGGTAATCCCAGCACTTCGGGAGGCCCAGGCGAGTGGATTACCTGAGCCCGTGGGTTGAGATCAGCCTGGGCACCTTGGCGAGCCCTCGTCTCTACAATAAATCAAAAAATTAGCCGCGCGTGGTAGCCCTCCTCCAGTTCCCTCGACTTGGAAGGCTGAGGCAGAAGGATCGCCGGAGCTCAGCAGGTTGGCGCTGGGGTGGCCGTGAGCGTGCCGCTGCATCCCAGGCCGGGCGACAGAGTGAGACTCCAACTCAAAAAAAAAAAAAAAAAATTATACCCCACATTTTTCAAATAAATTAAAATATTGAAAGGAAAAAAGGGTCTACGTGTCATCGCTGTGACCTGGGCGTCTCCCTCCAGGGCTGCAACGAACCCCTCGCCTGGGAAGAGGAGGCGGACAGGGTCCAGCTCAGCTGGGAACGGCCGCGGGATTACCAGACACCGCCGAGTCGCCCCAAGAAGCGCGGCGCCCCCTGTGACCGCGGCCGGGGAGTCCAGTCTGCAGGGCCCCTGCGGCCACGGCGGCCTCGCGAGAGCGGAACCGCAGACTCCACCCCACAGGCGCAAAGCCCAGCTCCCCGGGCGACTGAGGCGGAGAGGCGGAGCGCACGCGGCCGCGTGCGGCGTGGGCGCCTGCGCCTGCGCAGGGATCGTTGGGGGATGGCGTGGGGAGGGGAACCAGCTGGGACACCCGGCCTCGAGCGCCCCCTGCCGGTCGGGCCCCCTCCTGCGCCCCCTCCCGGGACCCGCGCCCTGCCGGCCGTCTCCTTGGGGTCCTGGGGCTCCTGCCACCCCTGCGCGCTGGTTATCTCGACGGCCACCCGCACAAAACGCAGCTGGGAGGCCGCTGACTCGATGACTCTCTGGTTTTGGAGTTTGCACCAATTTAGATTCTCCCCGCATACCCCACCCTCTTCCAACTTAGAAAGTAGAATCCAACGAGATGGAGATGTGGGAGCCCCCTGGTCACCCCCAAGGAGCCAGAGAATCGTGTCCAGGTCCACTCTGGCTCTCGGGGGCCGCGAAGTACCTGGTGTCCTTGTCATTGTAAACGCCATCCGAGCAAGGCCAGCTGCGGACATGAGGCCCACTGCAAATATTATTTTCCAGGTTCGAGAGGGATGCAAAAGAAGTACTTCTAGTGCCCCGGGAACTGACAGCTAAGTTCGTTTTTAGTTGACAGAGAAGGCAACTGGTTTCCTTTTATTTTACACCTACTATTTGAGTAATTTCGTTTCCATCAACCCATTGGTCGTTCCTTCTAGTCCCTTGTTCCTGGCTCTCTTTCTGGATTAAATTTAGGGAGGCAAGAGTTTAAATTTGTAACAATAGAATTGTATAATAAAAGGAAGAAAGCAGGCTGGGCTAGGTGGCTCAGCCTGTAATCCCAGCACTTTGGGAGGCCAAGGCGAGTGGACTGCCTGAGCAGGGCAACTTGGCAAGACCTCGCCTCTACAATAAATCAAAAATTAGCTGGGCGTGGTAGCACGTGCCTGTAGTTCCAGCTACTTGGAAGACTAAGGCGGAAGAATGGCCGGAGCCTAGCAGGTTGACGCTGGGGTGGCAGTGAGTGTCCCACTGCATTCCAGTCTGGGCAACGGAGTGAGACTCCAACTCAAAAAAAAGAAAAAAGAAAAAAAGGAAGCAAACCAGACCTTGCTTCTTACAGGATGACTAGTAACGTTTATGGATTATCTGGGAAGTTACGTGACTTGTAACAACATAGCTAACATTTACTGAGTTCTTACTGCCTACGAGAAACTAAGAGCTTTAAAATAATAATAATAATAAGCTTGTACATGATGTTTTAAATGGTTTACATCTTTCAGCACATTAAATAAAACAATCCTGTGAGATGAATAATATTATTATTCCCATTTTACAGTTGAGAAAACTGAGACAAAGAAATAAGTACCTTTCCCAAGGTCACACGGGTAGAAGTAAATTATAAAGCTGGAAATTAAAACCAGCAATCTATCTCCAGTGTCCATACTCTTGACTGCCTAAAAAAGGGGAGGGCAGGCACAGTGGCTCAAGCCTGTAATCCCAGTACTTTGGGAGACTGAGGTGAGGGGATTACCTGAGCCCACGGGCTCGAGAGAACAGCCTGGACAATTGGCAAGACCTCATCTCTACAATAAATCAAAAAATTAGCCAGGCGTGGTAGTGTGCACCTGTAGTCCCAGCTACTTGGAAGGCTGAGGTGGACAGACCACCTGAGCCCAGCATGTCGACGCTGGGGTGGCTGTGATCATGCCACTGCACTCCAGCCATGGCAATGGAGTGAGACTCCAACTCAAAAAAATTTTTTTAAATGAAAGAAAACCACAAAACTATGATACCTTTTAACTGTCACAACAAACCTGCAGGGTGAGGGTTTTTATTGCCTCCATTTTAAGAACAAGGAAACTTAGCCACAGATGTGTCAGGATCCCTTACAGAGAGAGACAGGACACCGAGGCTTTTTTGCCAGAAAGCAGCCGGCACCGGCTCAGCAGATTCACATCCAAGAGCTGAACCCCGAGTACAGTGAGGCATTGCCTTATATACTTTGTTTCCCTTTCTTTACATTTTAGTCACTCTGTCCCCCTTATAAGGCAACATATGGGCAATATACATTTTGACTGGATATTTCATTAATCAAGGTTGTAGCAGGGTTACACATGCGCACTTTGACCTATGCCACAATCCTCTCTAACACATTCTTTTTCTATTCTGGGAAGGCCCTTATCTCTTTGTTTTAGAAGGGCCCCTGCCTCACAGAGAAGCTAAATAATAATCCAGGACCACATAACTAGTACGTCATGCAGGCAAGATTAGAACAGAAAGTCTGATCCCTAACTCACCATGGGAGCAAGATGCTATTTCTCTACATTCAACCACACTTGCCTAGAAAGTGTGTGAAGCTTTCATAACCTTCAAATACTGAGCCCCTGGGCTTCAGGCTGAGTCCCTCCGTGTCCTTCCTCAGGTCTCATGCTGGACTAGACTGTCTCTCAGTTAGCTCCTGCCTTCCTGCACTCAACTAACAATGCCAAGAACATGAGGGTCCCTTAACTGAACTCAGGGCCAGACTAAGGTCCAGTCATTTTGCCTGCAGCTGGATGTATGGCATAAGTAAATCCTCTACACAAAAAGGCACACGGTACACTTTCACTCGTCTTGTAACCAGGTCTGCTGGACACTTTGGGAAGGGATAATCAGGGGCACCATTACCATCAGGTTTCTTTTACCCTTTGGGGGAAACAATGGGGAACAACAGCAATCAAAAAAGAGGCACAGAGGATGACTAGGGCCATGATCCTATGAACAACTCGTTATCTGTTTTTATCATGTTCATGTCTTTCTCCCTGCAGAGGTAACGCCTTTCTCACCTGATGCAGTAAGTTTTTCAAGGGATTTTTGAAGCTGATCAAGGAAAAAGACATGATCACAAGGTGGGAGGAGCATGCAATGCTTTCTCTTTGGGAGGCACTTTGACAGGTTTGCACGGGATGAGGGAACCCCACACAAGATGGGACCGTTCAGAGCTATGACAGCACAGGCATCACTACCCAGTAAGGGAGGAGGGCAAAGGAATTCCTGGGAGGTGATGTCCCTCAGCAATCCAGCAGGAATCTCAAGATCAGATACCTCCAAAGGGCAGCAGCAGCTGAGGGGGTCTTTTGAGCTGCAAAGTTTACCTTATCTATGGCTAGCAGATGTTGGGTGCAATTGCTCAGAGTATGCAAAGGAGGTAGGTTCTAATGAGCTAAAAATGATTTTATTTGTGTTGTGTTTAAAATAATCAGATGTGGAAAAAATTTGACTTTTGTGTTGGCAAGCTTTTGAGCTAATGTGTCCCAGCCTGCTGTTAAAAAAATCCACAACCTAGACGCCAATATACAGAGGCCATTTGGGGGTCATTGGGTCATTGGGTGGGGAGTGCTTCTAAATATACAGAAAGTCCATGACTTCACCAGGATCGCACTGATACCCAAACCTCTCCTGTGTCTGCACACACCCAAATTCTGAGCGTGGGATTTTGATCTGAGAGCCCATTTGGAAAGCTGATGACACCAGAAGTAATACCCACCTCACAACCCCGTCATCAGCACAAAACCAGAGAAATATAACATGTAGACAAATGCATATACACAGACAAAAAGAATGGGCAGGAGGATACTTCATCTGCAACAATCTGTGGATTCAACAGATGTGCATCCACACCAGCGTGCCTTGTGGCTAACAGCAAAATAACTTCACCAGCAGGTGGCGCCAACACATCGTCTATTAGACAGGACTCGTCTCCCAACTTAAAGCCTTAAAATAAAGAGTGCCCTACCTATTTCTAAGTTCTTTGTATTCTGGTCACCCGCTTGAGAAGCCCTAGGTAATCATAGATATCTGTAATGACATATGTGACATAAAACCCATTCACAATGCAATCCAACAGATTTCTCCAAGCATCTCCAGAAATTCAGCACAACTAGGAGATTATATCACAAAATGTACTCATTAAAAGACTCTATTATTTAGGCAGCCTTCCTGTTTCTGGCATCACAAAACATGAAATGGGTGAAACAACGATCACTCATTCTGTATTATCAGACGTATTATCCAACAATAAAGGTTTTATAGACATGCACATACATATGTGAAATATTGTTTATTATTCTTTAATTTGAGAGCATTCCAAGGCCCAGATAAACAGGTAAAATCTCATCCAAGGAATTTTACATGGAAATCTGAAAGTCTTTGACTTGTCGTAGGCATAGCGCCATAAGGCAGAGACAGCCATGTTTTCCTTCTCTGCCTATTCTGCCAGCTCTCAAATTCAGGGCCAAGTTCTGTCCTCAAGCTCTTGATGTTCACACCATGTTTTCCCCCATGGAAATTCACTTTCCTCCCATTAACTCACCATCAGTTCTCATTCCCAAAGCTTTGTCTCCAACATTTCGATGCCATCACCTCTTACAGGTCTCACTACTGCCCAAATTTAAAGTGCTGGAAATTGAACACACCATTTTCTCTCTCCAGCAAAATGGACTGTCTTCCCATTTTCCTATTTATGTTAGTGATCTCCCATCTTTCTTGTTCCTCAGAGTTATCATCTTTGACTCTTTCTTCCTCCCCCTACCTCCCAGTTCTGTCTTTCCCTTAGTCCTTTCTACTCTATTTTGGTAAGGTGCTCCAACCTCTTCAAACTATTTCTTGAACACGTACTATATGCAAAGTCTTCTGCCGTGTGCTAAGGCATCAGAGTTTAGTGCCAGTTTACTTGTTATCTTTCGGTGGATTGAAGACATACTCACAAATTAAGCAGTGCATATCAGTAAATTATCAGAAATCTAATATTAACTTAAATAGAAACAACTGATACAGTTGGTTGTTCAATTTTTTTGCAACAAGGAATTATTTAAGAGTTCCTTCAGTATCAAATAGTATAACAAAGATGAACTAGGCAAGATTTGAAACTGCTGAATGACAATCAGGCTTCCTTATGTAAAGCAGGCGTGGTTATTCCTCAGCACTGTGTAAGAAAGAGGTTCTCAAGGACTGACAGTGGTGGGAAACGATGGGGGGGTGGGAGGGATAGGGGAAGGGATTAATGGCAGTAAATACCTGTCTGGGGAATGGGGGGACACTTCTTATCAACAAGGGTGCCTGAACGAGACATATTTGTGTACCTAACCCTTAACTGTACCCCTCAATATCACAATAAAAATAAATAAATAAATAAATAAAATGATGTCACTGGCCTGCTAACATCTTTCAATGGCTCCCTGTTGTATAGAAAATGAAGCCTGAACTTTAGCACAACACAAAAAATCCATCCCTACCTACGTCCATCTAACTCCTATGCCTTAATTTCTTCTGCTTCTTCACAAATGAGGTTCTTTTATACTCCCGTGGCTTTATATAAGCTATTCTCTCTGTCTGTTACACCTTTGTCTTGTTCAAAACCTAGAAAGTCTCTCTAGATCTAAACCAAATACCCACCATGCTTTAAAAGACCCTCTTTAACTATCCGGGAAGCACCGGTCTCTGACCCCTCCAGCTCCTGTGGTACTTTGCATACATACACATTTTGATATTCTTACAATGTACTATAATTAACATGCATGTTAACTGCATGCACCTAAACTGTGAGTATCTGTAAGTTACAAATTCTCTCATTTGACTTCACATTATCAACCCCTTGAATATATCTTGCCTCAAATTTACTTATAATTATCAGTAAATATGTGCCAACAGGTAAATGAAGTGATAATTACTCCTTGTCTGACTGTCCTCATAGATGCCACCATCTTATCAAAAGAACTTTATTCTGAGTCCTTTAGAATTTTGTGTGTGGCCCTGTCCTGTGTATGATGGGATATATAAAGTTAAAAAGATCTTCCTTCTAGAAATTTAGGAAAGGGTGCCAAACGATCATTAGACATTGGGTTTAAATTATGTAGAGACACAAACCAGCTGCTCATATTCCTCTCTAACTCCAAAAGATATTTCAACACTAATGGATAATTGCTAAGTTTTCTTTTCATGTAAAAAAAAAAAAAAGAAATTATCCTGAAACTTCAATTCTATAATTTTTTTTTTCTTTTCTTCAATGTTGCACAGACAGATGTATGCCTTTTCCCTGAGGAACATGAGAAGATAAAAGTAAACTTAAATTACTCTCACCACTGTAAGTTCAGAGAGTCTACTGAAATCCTTTTTATTTGCTTTTTACATATTGGGATCTAATTATAATTGCTTCATAACAAAATATCATTTTATGAATTTCATTTCCTCTTAATGGTTCTGTCTTTTCACAATGTGTGTGAAATTATCAACTGTGTCTTTATTCCCTGTATCAGGGTTGCTTCAAAGAGCAGTCATTAATATTTGGCAGATGACAACTAACAAGTATTCAGGATAAAAATATATTTTAAAGGATGCCAAAGGTTAAGAAAGCATTCACCTATTCTTCATTGCCTCATATCTAAGGGTAGAAACACTCAGAGGTAATAGAACAAAAACAAGAAAAAGAAAGCCTTCCATCCTTCAGTATAGTGTTACCTTTCTAAACAATAAAAAGTTGGTAAATGGCTCCCTTTATGAAAAGATCCAAGCCCATCTCTTTTACTGTTTTATTCCTAGTGATTTGCATAAAGCCTAGGCTCTAGAGAATGTTTAATAAATACTTATCAAATGACTCAATAAAGAGTTGAATGAAGAGCAATGTAAAAAGAAACACAACAGAGTCTCTGTAGAGATACAGTCAATAGAAAGCAGAAACGTAAGTAAATTAAAAGTTAGCTAAAATTTTCCTCATGGAATAAGAGGACAGGGAGATATATTGGGAAGAAGAAACCACCACGTAAAGAAAAAGTCTGGAAGTTACCTTAGATAGACATTGCCAATTTTGGCATCTAGCTGGAGCCAGACTTCCTAAATAAGGAAATCACTTATATTAACTTAGCAGGAAAAAAACACACCACACATACATGCATGCATGCACACATGCACTTAGTAAGAACAAATGCATCTTCTTTTTTTTTTTTTTTTTTTGAGTTGGAGTCTCACTGTCACCCAGACTGGAGTGCAGTGGCTGCTCCCGGCCACCGCAGCCTCAACCTGCTGGGCTCTGGTGATCCTTCTGCTTCAGCCTTTTCCAAGTAGCCAGGAACTACAGGCGTGCGCTACCACGCCCGGTTGATTTTTTGGATTTATTGTAGAGACGAGGTCTCGCCAAGTTGCCCAGGCGGGTCTCGAACCCGCGGGCTCAGGCAATCCACTCACCTCAGCCTCCCAAAGGCGCGGGATTACAGGCTGAGCCACCGAGCCCGGCTTGCATCTTCTTTAATAGAGAAAAATGAAAATTTCATTTATGGAAAAAGTGATATGACTAAAACTTCTCCAGAGATTTACAGTGAGCTGAAATCAACCCCAAAATGTCTTTTTTGGTCAACCTCCCTTGTTAAAATCATGTCATCTGTGACATTGCTTTTAGGAAACATAACAGGTAGTTTCCATTGGATTAGGAGACTTTGTATGGGAGTATTGAGTTCTCTTAGAAAATGAAAGTGACTATTGTTTGATGAATGAAATATTGTACTTGAAGACAGCAAAGTGATCTAGAGCCAGAACTCAGAGTTTAGGGGTATAGATTTAGAGCAGTGATTAGGCTTGATATGGGGGATTCCGGGGCCAGTTTGGGAGTTCCAAAGAAGCTCTGATCCACATTGAAGGAAAAACTTTTGTTGAGCATGTGCATTAAATATGGCCTACTTAACTAATTTGGATGAGACTTATGGCTTAAATTCATCGAACTGGCTAATTTATCCTGTTTGGCTTTCATGTTTTATACCTAGCTCATAATCTGAAAATTAATAACAAATCATATTTATTGAATATTTAGTATGTGCCAATCCTAAGTGCTTTACAGACCTCATCTAATTTAACCTTCAAAATTATGAAATAACTTCTATTATTATCCCCTTTTATAGATAATAAAACAGATATTGCTAGTGGAAATTAATTTTCCCAAGGTCATAAAATTAGTAAGTAGTAGAAATGGGATTTGCACATAGGCAGTCAGGTTTCTGAAAGCACACCCTTGGCAAGACTTTTAATACTGTGGTCTCTTTATATTTGTTTAATAAGTGAATACATACTGCTTACTGAGTGCTGTGGTATGAATGTGTTCCACAAAATCCATGTGTTGGCAACTTAATCTCCACTGCAACAGAGTTGAAAGATGTTTGGGTCATGAGAGCTCTACCCCTCATGAATGAATGAATGCTGTTATAAAAAGGGCTTATGGGAGTGGGTTTGCCTTATTCTGCTCTTCTGCCATGTGAGGACAGGGCATTCCTTCCCTCCTGAAGACACAGTGATCAAGGTGCCATCTTGGAAGCAGAGAGACCAAGTCCTAACCTGCCAGTGCCTTGATATTGGATTTTGCAGCCTCCAGGGTTGTGAGAAATACATCTGTGTTCTTTATAAATTACTCGGTCTCAGGTATTCTTTTACAGCAGCACCAGATACTGAGTATGTTTATCTCCTCACTGGTCCACACCACATCTATTGACGTTAATCTAAAAATATTTTCCCAAGTATGCCCTTTGTTTTGTAATATTCATGAGGCTAAAAGGAACCATAACCTTTTAGCTGTGTTATGAAAAAATAAAATTTAATTTATACCATTGTATTGCACTTATTATAGTGTCATTGTTCACAATGTATATGGCATCTATAACCTTTCTCTTACACAGTCTGCATGTTCTGTGGTCTACAAAGCTAAAAGACATTATTAAGATGAAAAAAGATGATCCCATTTGAGGGCAGAAGCCAGCACCTAAGTGAGATCATGGAGACAAAATTGTAATATGATGGATTTTATTTCTGCTACATCAATGCCTTATTACAAGAATCAGCTCATCATAACAATAGATTGTCATAATTTGTGAAATAGACTTGATATTGCCACTCTCTTAACAGCTTATTCATTGATTACCTCTTTACTTCCTTTCACAAAGGGGAAAATAGATTTGAGATATAGTGAATTAGTTTGAACAAAATGAAATACTATTCTTTTCTTGAACAGATACTTTTAAAAGGCCTATTCTGTCCTATGGCCTCTATATAGTAATCACATTTTAGTCAAAAATGTAACACGTAATAGATACATTGGTTAACAAGACCAAATAATATAAGTTGGTACTGTCAAGGAAACTCTCAGGTACACGATATATGGCATAAAATATATGTAGGTCTCGTGTTCCAAATCTTTTACTACTTTATTGGAGAGACAAGATACTAAGTTATGAAGCAGAGAAAACCCAAGACTCTTATGATTATTATGAATGATAGTATACACTGTCCTATGCAACATAAATAGTTCATCTTTTTTGACTGAATACATATATTTAAAATACAAAATGTGCAGGAAAGACCATATGTGCTTTGACATGACAGAAAAGGAGCAATGCAATTAAAATAGTATGCCTCCTTTGAAGGTAATTATAATAACCTAAATAATGTCCCCAAAGATATCAAGTCAACCTAATCCCTAGAACCTATAAATGTTATTTTATTTGGAAAAGGAGTCTTTGCAGATATGATTGAGCTGAAGATCTTGAAATGAGAAAATTATGCTGGCTAATCTAAGTGGGCCCTAAATGCAATCACAACTGTACTTGTAAGAGAGAGGCAAGAAAAATTTGAGCCATCCAGATTAAAAGGCAATGACCACTGAAGCAGAGAATGAGGCTAGAAGCTAAAGAATACCAATAACCCATCAGAAACTGGAAGAGCCAAGAAACAGATTCTCCCTTAGAATCTCTGGAAGGAGTGTGGCCCTCCTGATACCATGATTTAAACCTGTGATATAATTTTAGACTTCTGATCCATAGGACTGTGAGATAAAAAAATTTGTTGTCTTAAACTACCCAGTTTGTAGTTGTTTGTTATATGAGCCATAGGAAAATAATACTGTCATGATTAGATTTAAATGTAATATAATTGCCTAATTATTATTCTTCAAATACACACATTGTTTCTACATATCTAGTTCTGGTAAAAATAGCAAAATGAAACAACTTTTTTGCATATATCACAAATAGAAGCAATGCTCAAGGTGATACTACAATATGCTTTTAAGGAAAGAAACCATCAAGTAAGTTTTAGAAGTATGAAAAACAGAGTAGGAAATTACAAATCTCAGCTGCTGTATATTACCATTATATTCTTAATGTGGAAAATTGATTAATTTCCACTTACAAAATGCTTTACCTACCTTCTGTTTCTGCTTGAGTGGGAAGGTTTTCTACACCCAGCTCCCTGGATGGGCATTTAAGAGACTCTTAGTGAGGTCTACATTTCTAACAGTCTCTCTAGATTTATGGCAGAAGGGTTTTTACAAAATATAAAAACTAAGACTGAAATAGTATTAAAAATGTTAAAGGAAATGTGAAAAGATAATTTCAAAAAAAACTTACTCAGAAATTGCATGACAAGATTGGATGATAGAAAAATACTGAATTTCTATTATTGCCTGAGGCCTTAGGAAAACACATTTTTTAATAATGCTGTTATAATATTCCAAAGATTTTTTTTTTACTTTTCATTAGTTGACAGTGAGGCTGAGAATTGCCCTTCTCAATAAATGAATATTTAATAATCTTTTATTTCACAAAGAAAAACAAAGACCTGGTCATTTTACCTCCAGAAGCAGCAAATTGCTTGGGATTTATTTGGCACCTGTTAAAAGTTGTAAATCAATAAAGAAGATTTAATAATACAACTTAGAACAGGGTCTCAAGAGAGTCAAAGAAAAATTAATCAATACATAAGTATATTTTTTTTACAAATTTTATAAAATATGTAATCAAATCTTGAGTGAAATATTTTAAAATTTGATTATTTTTATATTTGATAAACTATTTTGACTTGGCTGAAAATTTCTCATATCATCACCTAAGATAAATTTTTTTTGCAGTTTTAACATTTTTTCCTAAACTGATAGCACAAGCTGCTTAAGATATGAGGGCTAATTCTTGTTCCATAGTTAAAATAAAACACTGTTTATCATAAGTAGAAAATATATTTAGTTTCTTGGATAATTTCTCCATCCCATATCATGGTTGCTGAATGTAAATTTATATTTAAAATTCCCAAAAAAGCACTTTTATAATCTTTAAGAACAAAACTACTAAGCGCCTTATGATGTTTCCATTTTAACTACAAATCACATTAAGATATGGCTTATAAAATAGATGTTTTTGAAGGATAGTATTCATTTAAATTTTTGTCAACTTTCTTGAGGCATAATTTACACACAATAAAATGTATCTGTTTTAAATTTACATTTCAATGAGTTTTTTTTTCATTTCAATGAGTTTTAACAAAATTATATGCCTGTGAAAATACTAGATATAAAACATTTCTATCACCTCAAAAAGTTTCCTTTTGCTCCTTCCCAGATAATTCCATACCTATTCCCAGCCCTAAGTAATCATTGATCTGCTATCCACCTATTTTGATCAGATTGATCTTTTCTGGAGTTTCATAAAAGAATCACACAGTATGAACCTCTTGTGTTTCTTTTGTTTAACATATTTTTAAGATTTAACCATGAAGTTGCATGCATCAACAATTCATTCCTTTTTTATTGCTGAATAGTCTATTGCATAGGTATACCACAATTTCTTTCTTCATTTTTCTATTAATAGACATTTTGATTGTCTCCACTTTGGGATTCTTACAAATGAAGCCATTATGAACATTTATGTGACACTCATGGGGTCAGATATTTTCATTGGGATCACAGGGCCATATGGTAAGTGCATGTTGAACTTTAGGAGGAAATGCCAAACCTTTTTCTAAAGTATCCTGATATGTTTGTATCTGCTTAAAGTCTCACTAAAAACATATGTAAGTTTCAATTGTTTCACATCCTTGCCTACATAAGCACTGTCAATCTTTTTAATTTAGCATTCTATTGAGTGTGTAGTAGTATCTCACTAAGGTTTTAATCTTCATTTCCTTGATAAACTAATGATACTGAGTATCTTTTCACATGATTACCAACCATTTATATATCTTCTTTTATGAAGCTTCTGTTTAAATCTTTTGGCAGTTCTGGGCTAAGACAGCTGACATGAGGCAACTAGTGTAAGTTTCTCCTACAGAATAGACCAAAATAGAGCTTCCTCAGCACCCAGGGAGAAATGGGTTCAGTAGCATAATCCACAAGTCTCCAAAGGAGTGATAATAACCACTTAGAACAAAGAAGAAGAAAAAATCCACTGACCTGGGCTGGAACTGGCCACACTCTTTCCTGGACCACCACAGTCCACCACAGCCTCCTGACACAGTGGGGAAGGTGAGTGCCGGGAATTTAGGAGTTCTGTGCTCCTACTGTGAATCTGCATGGCTCACTGGGTCTTTTGGGACCCCACCCCCTCACAGGAAACTGCCTTACCCACAGCCATACTCTGCCATGGAGTATTGCAGGAAAAAAGCCTTGAGCAGTGCCAGCTGTCATTTCCCAGGAACTCAACAGTTTCAGGGTGAATTGGCTGCTTTCCAGTCAGCTTAGGAGGGAATGGGTCCCAAAGGCAAACTCGGAAGCTGCAGACAGTTCCTTGCAGGGGAGGTTGCCTTGGAATACTTGAGGCCCTGAGGCTGGCTGCACCTTGACATTCAGATTGCAGGTTGTCTGAGGCCAAGGCAGGAGCTGGGTGAGTTGTGCTGTCATAGCAACATTTCACTCCTCTTGTGAACTCTTCTGGGCCTGCTCTGCACAACAGTATTACCCCAGTGGCCTGGGACTCCCTCCTAATCCCCACTGAGACACCTAAGAATGTTCACTTGCAAGATGCTTCAACTCATTTCCCCTGTAAAACCCCAAAAGGTTCAAAACAGACAGAAAACTTGGGAAATCCCCAGAGCTCTTCCTTTGCCCTAGACTGGCTAGGCACTTCCTCAGATCAACAGTCACCAAGGAGAAACCCTACTGCCACCACTATAGCCAGTTTTCTCCCACAAGCACCACCTCCTGGCCAGAGGTCAACAGTACAGCCAACCACAGCAGATACAATACTTCAGCTTTGGGGAAGGGCAGATCCTAAGGATCAGTTAATGACACTTTCCAAGCCACTCCAGCCACTCAGGATGCCATGAGCAAGTGCAGGTACACAGCAGAGGGCTGCCACATCTGGTAATTGAGAATCTCACCACACAAAGGCTATATATAACTAAGGGAACCCTACAGTGCCTATATCAGCCCCCTGCCAACCTCAAATAAGAATAAATTGTCTACCCAAAGGGGAAGGAACCAGAAAAACAATTCTGACAATATGAAAAAACAGAGTTCTCCAAGACCACACCAACTCTTCAGCAATGAACCCTAACCACAATAAAATTGTTGTAATTTCAGGCATAGAATACAAAATGCTGATGATAAAATTGATCAGTGAACTTCAGGAGAAAACTGAAAACCAACATAAAGAAATGTTTAAAACTATTCAGGACATGGATAAAAAATTATTCAAATATATATACAAACCACTTCAGCTGTTAAAAAACAGAAAAGGAGTACCTGATCTCAAAGTAGGGAGTAAGGGGAGGCCCAGACTACCTATATGATGTCCACTTGTATACCTAATCCTGAATTGTACCCCACATCTTTAAAATAAAATATAAATAAAGAAAAAAAGAATAAATAAATAAATAACAAGCTGAAATTCTGGAAAGGAAAGAAGCATTTAGGAAAGTACAAAATGCAGTGGAAAGTTTTAATGGTAGACAACAATCAAGAAAAAGGAATCAAGAGAACAAAACAAAGTTTTCAAGAAATGTGGGATTATGTAAACTGTCCAGACCTAAGAATTATAGGTGTCCCTGAGGAAGAAGAGAAAGCAACAGGTTTGGAAAATCTATTTGAGAGAATAAAGGAGGAAAACTTCCCTGGCCTTTGCCAGAGATCTAAACATCCAGATACAAGAAGCCCAAAGGACCCCTAGAAGACTCACTGCAAAATTATGTAAAATGAATGTGAAGAAAAGAATGTTAAGAGAAATGAGACAAAAGCATCAAATAACTTACAAAGGTAGACCAATCAGACGAACAGCAGACTTCTCAGAAGAAACCCTACAAGCCAGAAGGGAGTGGGGTCCATCTTCAATCTCCTCAAACAGAATGACTGTCAACCAAAGATTTTGTATCTTGCAACACTAAGTTCATAAATGAAGGAGAAATAAAGTCCTTGTAGACAAGCAAACACGAAGGGAATTTATCACCACTACATTGTCTCTAAAAGAAATCATCAAAGGAGTTCTAAATACTGAAACAAAAGGTCGAAATACACCAGTAGAAAAACTCTGGAAACCATAAAGTTCACAGGCCTTATGGAACACCAAGACAATACAGAAAATAAACTAAGAAACAAGATAACAACAAGTATGATTAATAGAATAGCACCTTACATATTATTATGAACATAAGTGGTCTCAATGCCTCATTAAAAAGGTAAAGATTGGCAGAATGGAATTTTTAAAAGCACAACTCAAATATCTGCTGCCTTCAAGAGACCCACTTAACTCACAAAGACTCCTATAGACTCAAGGTAAAGGGGTGGGGAAAATAGTCCACATATATGGAAGCTAAAAACGAGCATGTGTAACCATTCTCAAGTTAGATAAAGCAGACTTTAAATAAACAACAGTAAAAAAGACAAAGATGGCTATTATGTAATAATAAAGGGATCAAGCCAACAAGAAGACATAACAAGTTTAAATATATATGCACCTAACACCAGTGCCCCAGCTTTATAGAACAAATTCTACTAGAGGTAAAAAAGATAGATAGACACATACAATACAATAATAGTGGGAGACTTCAACACTCCATTGACAGCAAAAAAAACAGATCATCAAGGCAGAGTCAACAAAGAAATGTTGGAATTAAACAGGACTCTATAGAAATGGAACTAAAAACATATATAGAACAGTCTTTCCCAAAAATACAGGATACACATTTTTCTTATCAGCATATGGAATGTTCTCCAAGATAGACCATATGATAGGCCACAAATCAAGTCTCAATAAATTAAAAGTAATGTAAATTATATCAAGCACCACCTCAGACCACAGTGGAATAAAACTAGAAATTAACTTCAAGAAGAACTTCTAAAACCAAACAAAGATGTGGAAGTTAAACAATTTGCTCCTGAATGATCTTTGAGTCAACAATAAAAACCAAGATGGAAATTTAAAAATTCCTTTAAATGAGTGACAACAGTGAAACAAGTTATCAAAACCTCTGGGACACAGTCAAAGCTGTGCTCAGAGGAAAATTTATAGTGCTTAAGCCCTACATTAACAAGACTAAATTATTACATATTGACAACCAAACATCACACTTCAAAGAACTAGAAAAACACACCAAAAAAACCAAACTTAAAGCTAGCAGAAGAAAAGAAATAATGAAGAGCAGAGCAGAACTAAATGAAATTGAAATTTAAAAAAAATACAAAGGATCAATGAAGCAAAAAGTTGGTTTTTTTAACAGATAAACAAAATTGATAGACCACTAGCTAGATTAATTAAGAAATGAAGAAAGAAGACTCAGATTAGCTCTATCAGAAACAAAAAAGGAGATATTACAACTGATACAATGGAAACTATACAGATCATCCAAGACTATTATGAACACCTCTATGCAAACAAATTTGACAATCTAGATGAAATGGATAAATTATTGGAAACATATCACCCCCCCAACCTTGAATCAGGAAGAAATAGAAACTCTGAACAGACAAGTAATGAGACTAAAACAGTAATTAGAAGTCTCCCAAAACAAAAAGTCCAGGACCTGATGGACTCACAGGTGAATTCTACCAGACCTTCAAAGAAGGACTGGTACCAATTTTACTGACACTATTCCACAAGACTGAAGAGGAGGGAATCCTCCCTAACTCACTCCACAAGGTCAGTATCACTCTGATGCCAAAGCCAGGAAAAGACACAATGAAAAAAGAAAACTAAAAGACCAATATCCTTTATGAACATAAACACAAAAATACTCAACAAAACATTATCCAATCAAATTAAAGAGTACATTAAAAAAAATAATAACACACCATGACCAAGTGAATTTTATTCCAGGGATGCAAGGATGGTTCAACATATACAAGTCAGTAAATGTGATCCACTAAATAAACAGAATTAAAAACAGAAATCATATATCATTTTAATAGCTGCAAAAAAGGTGTTTCATAAGTGCTTCATGATAAAAACCCTGAGAAAAATAGGCATAGAGGGAACATTCCTCAAAACAATAAAAGCTATACATGACAAATTCATAGTCAATGTCATCCTGTACAGAGAAAAGTTGAATACATTCCCCCTCAGAACTGGAACAAGGCAAGATGCCCACTTTCACCACTACTATTCAACATAGTACTAGAAGTCCTAGCCAAAGAAAAAGAAATAAAGTGTATCCAAATTGGAAAAGAAGAGATCAAACTGTCTCCATATGCTGACAATATGACTATATACCCAGAGATCCCTAAAGAATCCTCCAAAAGACTCCTGGAATTGATAAATGAATTTTGTAAAGTTTCAGGACACAAAATCAACAAACACAAATCAGTAGCACTTCTATACACCAACAGTGACCAAGCTGAAAATCAATTCAATAACTAAATTGCATTTACAATTGCAACTAAAAAGTCAGAATACCTAGGAATATATTTAGCCAAGAGGTGAAAGATCTCTACAAGAAGTACAAAACTCTGATGAAAGAAATTGCAGAGGACTCAAACAAATGCAGAAACATCCTATGCTCATGGATTGGAAGAATCAGCATTATTAAAACGACCTTATTACCCAAAGTAATCTAGAGATTAAGTGCAACCTCTATCAAACTACCAATGTCATTGTTCACAGAATTAGACAAAACAATCCTAAAATTCATATGGAACCAAAAAAAGCCAAAATAGATAAAGCAATCCTAAACAAAATGAACAAAGTTGGAGGTATCACATTACCTGACTTCAAATTATACTACAAAGCTGTAGTAACCCAAACAGTATGATACTGGTACAAGAGCAGATACACAGACCATTGGAACACAATAGAGAATCTAAAAATAAGCCCAAATACTTACAACCAACTGACCTTTGACAAAGCAGTTTATCAAAACAGATCTTTGACTAATCTTTGACAAAGCAGTTTGTCAAAACATGCACTGGGGAAGAACACTCTATTCAACAAATGGTGCTGGGAAACTTGGATAGCTACATGCCAAAAACGAAACTAGATCCTTATCTCTCTCCATATACAAAAATTAACTCAAGATGGATTAAGACCTAAATGTCAGTCTTGAAACCATAAAAATTCTAGAAGAAAACCCAGGAAACCCTGGACATTGGCCTAGGCAAACAACTTATTGCTAAAACCCTGAAAACAAATGAAACTAAAACAAAAATAAATGAATGGGACTTAATTAAACTAAAAAGCTTCTGCACAGCAAAAGAAATAATCAACAGAGTACAGAGGTAGCCTACAGAATGGGAGAAGATATTTGCAAACAATACGTCTGACAAAGGACTAATATCCAGAATCTACAAAGAACTCAAACAAATCAGCAAGAAAAAAGCAAATAACCCCATTAAAAAGCGGGTAAATGACATGAATAGACATCTCTCAAAAGAAGAACTAAAAGTAGATCTATTATTTGATCCAGCAATCCCACTATTAGGTATCTACCCTAAAGGACTGAGATCATTAAATTAAAAAAAGACACCTGCAACTGCATGTTCATTGCAGTACAACTCACAATTGCAAAGATGAGGAATCAACCTAAATGCTCATCAACTGATCAGTGGATAATAAAAATGTGGTATATATACACCCAGAGATACCACACAAACCATTAAAAAGATGAAATCATGTTCTCTGCAGCAACATGGATAGAACTGGAGATCACCAACCTAAGTAAACTGATTCAGAAATAGAAAATTAAACACCACATGTCCTCACTCATATATGGGAGCTAAATGGTCACAAAGATGAAAACAATAGACACCGGAGTCACCAATACAGGGGAGGAGGGCTAGGATTCAGAAACTACATACAGGGCACAATGTTCTGGGATATGGGCCACCGGAGACCCAATCTCCACTATTACACAATATGCCTATGTAACAAATACACGTATGTATCCCCATGAATCTAAAATTTAAAATTTAAAAATAAATTAATAAATAGGGTAGAAGATTTCTATACACACTTCTTAAAAAAAGCATTAAAAATAAATCTCTTGTAAAGCAATGACTGTTCATTTTGTTGAAAGATATATATCCACACCCTAGTACAAAGCCTGCTCCATTAGTAACTGAATGAATAACTGTTGGTCTTCCAAAATGTTATCTCATAATTGACACATGCTTACTCCAGAAGCCAAACATCAAACAAGTTCATGTCCATCTTTATCTAACACTGCTGACTTACCACAAAAGTTGTTTTCTCTTGAAACAAATTATTTGCCTGTCACTGATAAGTCATTTCTCTTTGTTACGTTCTGTCACTAGCAAGACACTTGATGAAAAGAAATTTTTAACTTGATTCTTTTGAAAGTTTTTAGAAAGACTAAAAACATGTCTTTGGTAAGAAGGACATTTCAAAACAAGAAAAAGGAATAAGGAGAAATATTAAAGTAATTAGAAATCTTTTTTTTTTTTCTTTTGAATTGGAGTCTCACTCTGTCGCCCAGGCTGGAGTGCAGTGGAATGCTCACAGCCATCACAGTCTCGACCTGCTGGGCTCAGGTGATCCTTCCACCTCAGTTTTCCAAGTAGCTGGAACTATAGGCACACGTCACTATGCCTGGCTAACTTTTTGACTTACTGTAGAGATGAGGTCTCACCAAGTTGCCCAAGCTGGTCTCCAACCTGTGGGCTTGGACAATCCTCTCAACTCAGCCTCCCAAAGTGCTGGGATTATAGGCATGAGCCACCGTGCCCAGTCAGAAATCATTTTTTAAAGAATGTGAAGTTATTGTTTTTAATTCAGCTTCAATAGTCTGCTTAAAAAAAAACAAACAATAATTGTTGGCAGTTTGAGGGAACATCAATAATTGTTGGCAGTTTGAGGGAACATCATGAGCCTTGGAATATCTGGGTCCAAGCACAAATTTCCACCACACTGACAATGGGAATGTCTTTGTTTTAGTGTCTGGGTGGCAAGCAACAGAAACAGATTCTGGAAAACTCAAACAAAAGAAAATGTGTAGAGAGGATATTAGGGACTCTGAGAATCTCCAGGAGGTTCAAGAACCTGGAAAATACAGGAATCAAGGCAACTCTGAATTGAGGAAGCGGAGGTCCAGCAGTTCTTTCTTTCTTTTATTTTTTTTTATTTTAGAATTGTGGGGTACATATGAGGATTTGCTATGTAAGCAAATTGTGTGGTGAGGTTTGAGCTTCTAGTAAGCCCTCTCTCCCCCTGGTAGTGGATGTGGTACCCAATGGATGGTTGTGTGACCTTTATTTCCCCTCCCTTCATCCCTCCTTCAGCAATGTCCAGAGTTTGTTGTTCCTCCCACCTTTGTACTCACATGCTCAATGTTTAGAGCCTGCTCCTGAGTGAGAATATGCAGTATTCAGTTTTTCATTTTCATAATAGTTATCTCATTTAGAAATGGTCTTATCAGGGCATACCCTTGTTGAGAGGAAATGGCACTGGACCTCTGGCAGTCTCATCGCTCACATTCCAAAAAGAAAGCCTCTAATTGCTTATGTTCTAGTCTTATTTCTGCCTCCTTGACCAGAGATTGGTAGGTCCCTCACTTCAACCCTAGCAGACTACATTCAGGGGGAAAGGGTACCAGAATATTGTTAGGAAGGTAAAATGGACCTGAGCAGTCAGAAGATAATCTTCACTAATGATCTCGGAGAATTGAAATATCTCAGTCTATAAAACTCAGGAGAATGCCCCTTTCCACCACCTCAATGTGAAAGGATTACAATGACATGAACTTAAAGGGGAAGTATGAAAGCACAGTGGAAGATGCCAACCTGAGGAAAATAAGACTAAAAAGCATTCATAAAATGCTTTATGGGTTTTGCCCATCTTAATATAGCACGAGGGCAATTTTTTTCCAAAATAACTTATAGAACTAGTAAATAGAACAGGACTTATTGTTAGGAATTAATGAAGTACAAGAATTATGATAATGGTAATGTGTAGATAATATTTGTTTATTTTGACTATCCTTTTTTGGCATAAAAAATCATATTTTTTCCCAAAGGCCCAAGAAATGAAATGGCTGTCCAGATGTTTTGAGATAGCGAAATTTATTCAGATATGTAGAAGATAACAGATTTTCTAGTGGTATTTTTGTTTGTTTATTTGTAAATTAATAGGCATCTCTTTGCCTGAAGAATGGAGTTCTGAGATAATTTATTCCTGAAAAAGTCAGGTGTTTAGTCAGTTCATTTCTTTTGGTCATAAATCTTGAATTATCTTAACTTTTATAATGGGATAATAACAAAATAGAAAAACTGACATACTTACAATAAAAATTTGTAAACAGAGATACACACCACAATGTATAAATTTCTTTAAAAATTCTGATATAACAAAAATATAAATGTATTTAATATGTACATTTAAAATGGTTAAAATGGTAAATTTTATATTGTGCATATTTCACAAAAAAAGGTTGAAATACACTATTAAAAAGCTCTTACATAGATCATATCAATTTGGCTTATTTCCTTCCCAAAATATATCAGACAAATGATTTCTGTTCTATAATGAAAGTCAGAATGATAACTAGGCCCTTACTTGGTTCAGATACATATTTCTGGTATAATTCTAATATTTTGAACATTAAATCTTCTGAAATTTATTCAATAAAACACAATTTTCCTTTTAAATCAAATTATAAATTATATTATCCATACTCAACCAATCACAGTCCAATTATAAATTTGCATTTTTAATTTTCTGTTATACTTCATTTTAAATAATAATATTTATGGTTTCCATATTTTATTTTTTAATTTTTTAATTTTTTATTTTAAAATTGTGGAGTACAATTCAGGGTTAGATATACAAATATTCACTATGCAGGTACCCTTGTTGATGAGGTGTGCCCCCCCTTCCCCATGCAGATTCCAACTACTGCCAATCCCACTTCCCCGTCCCCCCACAGCCCCCCACACACAGTTTTCTGCTACCGTCAATTCTTTTCTTATAGTTACGATAGTTGTTCAAGGTCCACTTATGAGTGAGAGCATGTGATACTCAGTTCTTTGTTTCTGTGAAAGATCATTCAGCGTTACAGACTCTAAGTCCATCCAGGTTGCTGCAAAGTTCACGATTTTGTTCTTCTTTATGGCTGCGTAATATTCCATTGTGTATATGTACCATATTTTTCAAATCACCCTATAAAAAAGATACCTGCCCATGTATCTTTATCACAGCATTGTTCACAATAGCAAGAACACAGAACCAACCGTGCTGCCCATCAAAAGAGGACTGGATTTTTAAAAAAATGGTTTCCATATTTTATTTTTTAATTTTTTAATTTTTTATTTTAAAATTGTGGAGTACAATTCAGGGTTAGGTATACAAATATTCACTACGCAGGTACCCTTGTTGATGAGGTGTGCCCCCCCTTCCCCATGCAGATTCCAACTACTGCCAATCCCACTTCCCCGTCCCCCCACAGCCCCCCACACACAGTTTTCTGCTACCGTCAAT
>CAUYQG010247578.1:0-20637 GCA_963574415.1 Tarsius wallacei | reverse complement strand
AAAGAGTTAAAAGTACATAAAAATAAACCACAAAGTTAATTATACAATAATATGAAAACCCCAAATGGCCTATTTCTCAGACAATTTGGGTATTCGTCAACCTACAGCTTTGTATTTTCTTATGAAGAGCTCAAAACACATGATCGAATATCCTTAATAGTCTTCTCAGCATTTTTGACTAAGGAAACCAAGCCAGCAATAGTTTTCACAGATAGAACGCTCCCTTCAGGTCTGTGCCAACTCAGTCAACCCACCCTGCCTTTGAGCCCCAAGCAGACCAAGTGTATGAGCATCTAAACCCAGTAGAGAAAGCACATGTTCACATTCAAGGAATGAAGAGCAGGAGTGGGGTGAGCAGAACATCCACAGGCTTAGGGAAGGGCAGCTCTTAGCATCCTTTTGTTGATATGCTGTCATGTCACTGGATGTCGCACATTCAAAACATTCTCTTCCGGGAAGGTAGAAGAGCTGTGGAGTAGATCTGGGCTGCTGGCCCCTCCAGCCGGCTGGTTCTCCCGCCACTCGTCTCCAAGATCGTCTGCCATCTCCGCTCAGGACTCACGCGGGCGGACCACAGGGGATGGGCTGCGGGCGGTTGGGATACGCCCGGTGTCGGAGCCAGGTGACTGGCGCTGCTGCACGCGGAGCCTCCCGGGCTAGAAGTCATTTTAAATTACCAGTGGAAAGAGAGAATTTGTTTGAAACTTGTGTAAGGCCAGGCAAGAACAGGGCATAAATTCCCCTGGAAGACAGTTTTATCCTCTAAGCCTGACCTGTGTGGTGTTCCAAGAGCCAGGTGCCCCATTAGCTCCTCGGCTGAGCCATGCACCGGTTCTAGAAGCTTCTCCAACTCACGGCAAGGCTGGCCCCTTAGGGCAGAGCAGCCTGTGGTGGGTAGTGTAATAACAGGCATGACAGCTCATATAAACATGAAGAAAACACCATGTCTCTCCACTAGATGACTTCAAGCCAGTGCTTTTCATCACAGACTCCAGACATACTAATTATTCTTCCAGCTCAGTCCTGCACACACTAGTCATGTTTTAACCCTCCAGCCAAGCTTTGCCCAAATGCAGACTAAAGACAAAATCTATTATTCCGGCCAGAATCAGTCTTTTTTTGCTGGACTTTTCTTCCTATCTTGTAATAATCAAAACTGAGGCCCAAATGGTCTTGTGCCCTCCATCCCAGAGACATCTCCGATGTGGCATGTGGGGCTGTCCATCTTCTGCCTCCTTTCAAGCTGAGGTCTGTATTGGGTCTCAGCCTTTTGGGCTAGAGGCCTAGGCAACTCTTGGGCTTTCTCTATGTAAGCTTGTAAAAGCTCTTGACTATGCCCTTACAGCTCTGGAAGAGTAAGGGGGTACAGAACCTTTCTAGAAAGAAAATTTACTATTAGACGATCTTGCTCAATGTGGAGTTCAGAGGTTGAACTAAAGTAGCTCTTTATTTTTCTCACTTGTCACCTACCAGGCTATACTTATTTCAGGCAGACTTTGTATGGAGTCCAGGTAATCTCTAGGGGACAGAGGTGGCCATTCCTGACATGGCCTCACAGCAGAAAATCTGCAGACAAGTACACTTTTATAGTGTAGACTAGACTAGCAAAGTCTTGTCTCTTCTCTGACTTCAGTTATCCTGATTAGGATACCTCCCCAGAAGAGGGGTGGGTAACCCTCCCCCCCCCACCCCCCACCCCGGAGAAACAGAGGAGTTGGTGTAGGGTGGAAAAACTTTATCTGCCATAGGAGGAGAGGGATAACGAAAACTGCTAGTTCAACATAAATGGGGGGGCACCAAAAAGTGTATACACATATTAAGAGATGTTATCTATGTATTACTTTTTGAAGTTGAATTAAATTACAGTAGCAATGTGTAGTATGACATTCGCTCAACCGTACTTCTGCCATTTTCTTTGACTGTCCTGCCTGTTGCGTGGTGACACTAGCATTCGATTAACGCCATCTTTTGAGCGAACATCATACTTAAAATGTATATACGTTTTTTGGCACTGCCCGTATATATAACTGTGAGGTATTGATGGACATAGACTGTTTCCCCCTATAGCTGGCTTCTTCCTGCCTCCCCCCTCAGGGAGTGGCCTCTGGCCAAGGCTGGTCTCTGAAGGGTATGCCTATCCCCAGTAATGAGTAATGAGATGCAAGTGACCGAGCAAAGCTGAAAAAATTGTAGTCGACAAACTGAATCAGTGTAACAGTAAATGCCATGTAGGAATTTGATTAACTTGATTGCTCTGATTATGAACACTTGCTATACTGCCCTAAGGTGCAGATTCTTCGCTGACCTGATGCCATCAGTGCCTCCTGCAATTTTTAATAAACCAATGTCTTTCCCTGATGGACCTCCAGGTGACTTCTTTGGAATAGGTAAACAGAATGCGCAAGCCTTCTCAGAATTGGGGTTACCGTGTTGCAATAACATATATGTGTTATATATTTATTATTTGACAAGCCCTGAGCAAATGTACCTTGAGTGAGAGAAAGATGATAAGTAATGCCAGGCATGGTGGCATAATCCCAGCACTTTGGGAGGCTGAGGTGAGAGGACTGCCTGAGCCCAGGAACTCTAGACCAACCTGAGCAACATGGTGAGACCTCCTCTCTACAATAACATTTAAAAATTAGCCGGGCGTGGTGGGGTGCGCCTGTAGTCCCAGCTACTACTTGGAAGGCTGAGGTGGAAGGATCGCCTGAGCCCAGCGGGTCATGTATTTAGGAAGACATGAGCAGGGGACAAAGAGGAAAAAGGGTAAGAAACAGGAAGCCAATTGACATTTAGTTATTTACTCATTTTAGAAATGTTCTTTCATGATGAGCTGGGCCGAATGTGAAAGCCACTTGGATTAAAAGTGTGCTTTTCTTTTCTCTCTACATTGCCCTTAGGAATGTGTTCCCCCTCCTCCCCACCCCCACCCCCCGCCCCCATACACACCCAATGTAACCTGTTAGGGAGGCCAACCTTATCTAGTAAATCACTGCTAACGTCTGAGAGAAGACAACCAGCCATATTAAACCCTCTAGTAACCAAGAGACGTGGAGAAGCCACACATCTTTAAAGAAACATCTGCAAACCTAGAGAAGGAGCAATCTTGTCGGACTCTTTTTGAAATTTCATAAAATCCTAAAAATGTAAACTCCTTTTTTTAATGATAATTACTTTCAGACTTACGTTTCATGTTAATTACTAGCTTGGGCTTGTAAACTAGAGCTCATTGCATATATGAGTAGTAAATCATGAAAAGATAGAAGATTGGTAGCCCCAAAATTGTTCAAAGACACTTGTAACTTTAACGAGGTAGAATTAACAATATCTAAACATTAGTTTATGTCGAAGGTCACATGAAGGATTTATAACCTAACCAGAAAGAGAGAAAACAAGCCTGAGAGGGAACTCATCAACCGAGACCAGAGACTAAGACAAAGAAAAGTAAACTATAAAAAAACCAAACCAAAGAAATAAACGGGGCTGTTTCACTCTCTGAACAGCCCACTCCTCTGGATTCTTAGGAGTGTACTAACTTGCCTTAAAACTCTGCTCTGCTTTACTTGCTTGCAATAAAACTCTGCCTTGTTGCCCTGAGTCTGGTGTCATGTCCAATTTGTTCACAAATAACCAAAGAACCCCAAAACCAGCATTTGTGCTCACAATTGAGGCTGCAGTGAGCCATGACTGTGCCACTGCACTTCATCCTGGGCAACAGAGTGAGACTCCTACTCAAAAAGAAAAAAAAAAGATAAGTAAGACACGCTCCCCGCCCTCAAAGAGCTCACTGTGTGGTGCAGAATTTTCCAGAAACAAAGTAAGCTAGCTGGAAGGACTATGGAAACAATCCCAGGATGCTGTTGCTCTAGGAAACCCAGTCTTTAAACTGAAAAGCCCTGAGAATTAGACTTACATATCTCATTATAGTTGCTTCCTTCAATAAGTTACAAAAATCTTCTCCAAGCAAAGCTTGTGCCACAGCAGACAAAAAGTCAATCTTCTTGCTATTGTCTGGGAAAGGAAAAGTTGCCACATAACTGAGACGGAGTGGGGGTGGGGGGTCAGCATCAAGGCCACGCCTCCAGAACCATATAGGAAGAAACCTCCACCCACACAATCCAATTGCTACTGTTGCCACCATCAATGCCCCTTCTGAATTAGGATCTCCATCTTGCAGCTATCACTGTTCCCAAAAGCCAGGCAACCTATCCAGGGTTTTGACTTCGCCTCTGGGAAGATAATTTTCCCCAAATATTTGCAGATGATGGGTAGCCATGAGTTATGACAAATGTCTACTATACCCTGTAATTAGTCTTTAATAGCAGTGCCACTGATTTTAAAGACCAAAAGCTATTAAAAGACCCACATGCTCCTTTAACTTACTGCCAGGCTTGCTATCATTTTGAATGAAAATATCAGAGGAAAACAGGAAAGAATTATGGATATAAAAGTATTAATTTAGTTTTCCCTAATATGCATGATTATGTGCTCCACTTTATGAGAAGTAAAACCCAAAGATAAAACTAGCTTCCAAAGATATAAGGAATACAGCAACACCTTGTACCAGGGTTTCTAATGCTGCTCACTTGACATTTGGCAGGGAGAATTCTGGGTAGAATTCCAAGCTGTCCTGTGAATTGTAGGATGTTCAGCAGCACCCTGGCCTCCTCCCTCTGATGCCAGTAGATACACACCTAAACTGTAACAACCAAACTGTCTCCAGACATTGTCAACTATCCCCTAACTGAGAACTACTTCCTCACACAAATATAGCATTTTAAAGTTCACCAGGTACTCTCCTTAGAAATGAGAGAATTGCCAGCCTTTGTAGTCAACTCTCTTTGGACATCTTGAACCTATTACTGTATTTGGAAACATTTCATTTCCCAGGCTGTCCTCTCACTTTTCCTGAAATAGCAACAGGTTAAGTGGAGAAAAAATGATTTTTTTTTTAAAAAAAAGAAGAAAATCCCAAGATAAGCAAAGTCAATTACCAAAAGGAGTACAAAACCCAGGGCCAGATAGTACAGAAAGAATCAGAGATTTAAAAAACAAAAAAGACATGATTACCTAAAAATTTGCAATCTAGTGAGCAAGAGAGAATCTAGAATAATCACTGTGATGCACAAACCATGATAAATGCTTCCACCACATGCTATGAAAGAGATAATGATACTGGTTCCCACTTACAGATCATATTTACTTAAATGCACAGTCAGGCCGGGTGCAGTGGCTCAAGCCTGTAATCCCAGCACTTTGGGAGGCCGAGGTAAGAGGATTGGCTGAGTCCAGGGGTTTGAGACCAGCCTGGGCAACTTGGTGAGACCTCGTCTCTACAATAAATCAAGAAATTAGCCGGGCATGGTGACATGCTCCTGTAGTTCCAGCTACTTGGAAGGCTAAGGTGGAAGGATCACCTGCGCCCAGCAGGTTGAGGCTACGGTGGTTGTGAGTTTGCGCCACTACACTCCAGTCTGGGCGACAGAGTGAGACTCCAATTCAAAAATAAAATAAAATAAATGCACAATCATCTTTAAAGTGTTCATAAATTGTTTTTACTCAGCCACATCAACACTGTGTTGCATAAATGTGTCTCTCTCTCTCTGTGTGTATACAGCATATACAACAACTTGGGCCCATTATCAATCTCCATGAGTTTAAGTGTTTATATGGCATAAAATTATTGAGAAGAGGGTATTCGTTATGTCTTTTGAATCATCGAAATGTTCTGCTTTGTGTCAGAAACCTCCTCCTGTTTTCTCCAGTGACTTGCTCAGCATCATTTATTCCTGAGGATGCGGGAAGGGACTCCCAGTGATCACCCACATCCCTGACAGGCCCTAAGTAAAGTAACAGGGTAAAACTGCTGCAGGGCACTACCCCCTTCTTTTTTCTGATCATCTCATTTGATTTTGAAAACTGTGTCTTTAACAATATCCCAAGTGGCCCATGCTGATGCTGAAAATAGGGCCCATTTTGAATGCAATTATCTAGGGTTGTAGGGAGGCCCAGGCAAGCTGAGTTGCTGGGTCCCCTAAAGGATTTTACCACAGCTCCAGTCCCTGCCCTTGGCTTATCTGGGTTCTCTGGTCACAGGCAGCCCTCTGGTCCTCACCAGATTCCTGAAAATCCAGACCCCAGCCAGGGCACCTTCTCTGGTGACACCCTGTGCAAAGATAACCCCTGACAAGACCAGGCTTGAGCATCCTGCCCGATTCAGAATCTCAGCACACCTTCATTTTGTAGCATTGATTGGTCTCTTATCAATACTCAGATACTCAGACATTAGCAGCATGAATGATCTATCTCCATTTAGTCTATTAGGAGTAGATGATATATACAAATACATACCTAAATAAATACAGAGACCAAAGCAAAACACTTGAAAGCCAATTCTATTACATTCTTTTCAGAGACAGGGACAAGGCAATTTGCTTTTTCATTTTTATTCCAGCCCTCCTTCATTATCAACTAGAAATGGCTTTTATGGGTGGTAACAATCATCTGGCATCTGCATTGTGATATTTATCTGTGAAGGGTTCTTTGTAGTCATATTCCGACAGAGACTTTGACCTTGCAGAAATCCCTCATTTGGGTTTCCATCAATACCTGTTTCCCGATAAAACACAGTGATGAACCCAAACCACATCTCATTATGCCTACCTCCGAATTATTATCTAGACACACATCTAAGTTCATTTTGATGTCATTATGTAGTGTGAGGTGACATTTTTTTGTTTGCTTTTTTAGATGAAGTGTAGAACTGGAATCGTTCTCAAGGTAGTTTTCAATGGTGTCATACCTGTTTGTGTATGCACGTGACATTCAGGGTGGCAGTCTGAATGTACAGGACAGTGGATCCTATGTTTCGTCTTGGCAGATGGGCCTTTGTCACCAGGGAAACAGCCCTGGCTTTCATCCTTGAGGAGATCAGGAGGCAATTTTTCAGGAAAGGGCAAGTAACCGGAGAGTAATATTTTACTCTCAGTGTGGCCCAAAGGCCATCTTCATCAGAATCAACGTCGGTGCTTATCAAAAATGCAGATTGCTGGACCCCAGGACAGACTCAATCAGAATCTCTGAAGGTGAGAGGTGGGAAAATGTATTTCTAATAAAGCACTGCAGTTACTCTGACACACACTCAGGGGTGGGAGCCACTGTCCTATAGTCTGCCATTAGGAGGTAAATCCACAAGACTGGCTCCCTCCTTCTCGAGTGATCAGGATGCCAGCCCAGGGGCACAGAGCAGCTGCAAACCCAGCCTGCCCCCCTGCCTGGAAAGCCCAGCAGTGAATTTCAGCCCTCCCACGCCCCTGCATGATGGATATTGGAAAACAACTGTACTATGCTAGCTCCGCACTTTCTCTATGTTCTACCTTTTGTTTTTAAATGATTTTTAAGGACATAAGCAGAACATGAACATATGCTTCTGTTTAATAAAAAACAGACACATCTAAAGTCCCCTTTGTTGCCTCCACCCTCAATCCCCATCCCTCCCACAAAGGTCATATTTGCCATTCTAGATCTTTCCCTGTGCATTTGCCTCTGTATGTCTGAACCCATGGGAGGGAAGTCGTGATGGTGGACATCTAGGTTGTTTGCAACATTTTGCTACTATGACCCTCACTACAATAGATATGTTCCCACGTGTCTCCTTGGGTTTCTTCAGGGAATACGATGAATCACAAGATAATGACCCAATTCACTCTCACCAGCACTGCTGAGGACTCTCTTTGCTTAGTGAATTGTAAGAGCTCGCATGAGTTCTTTTAACAGTCAGTTGATTGTGGAAAAGAAAGCTGCTATTGCAGCAAACATCATGGATGTCAGCACAGACCCCCATGACCCCCCAAACTTCCCTGCATGTTTCCCTTTCTCCTGGTGAGCATCCACACTTATCCAGAGATCCCAGGGGCACCGCAAGTTGCCATTGTCCTCACACAATCCATTGCCAACCAGGGCCTCATAGAGGACAAATTCTCCCGAGAGAGACATTGGCTTACCCAGGAGAACCTTTGTAAAGTGTATGCATTGATCTAAACTCTGCCACCCACCTCGTTCTGGGCTCAGCAGAGGGACCTCCATTCTAATCTGTCTTTAAATCTGGATGTCATGGGAGACTAAGCTCAGAATCCCATGGCTAATAGAATGAGGCCAAAATCTAAGTCACTGGATCCCGGGATCAGCTGAGCTCACTAAGACAGTCTGGGCCCTCCAGCCAGGCTCCTATAGGAGTGAGCTGGGGGTGGGGAAGGGTAAAGAACAGCCTGCAGAGACCCAAAGAGAGACAGTAATGCTTCCAGGACTGCAAACTAGGACACCAGGATGCGAATCCCCACACTGACAGTAATTCTCCAGAGTCACCCAGAGCAAGCCCTGCCCAACTGGGCATCTCCGTTTCCTCATCTGTAAAGCAGGTTGGGAAAAGAGAACTAGACAATCCCTCTCTATACACTCTCATGGTCCAGAAGTCAGAGGCTGTGGTCCTGAGATGTCCCTGTCTACTGTCCACACACCTGAATGACACGACATCTCTGGACCCACCTGAACGATACCTCTTGTCCCCAGTTTTGCCTTTCTAAAAAGGTGTTCATCTCTCCGGTGTCCCTGGACATTCTTTTCAGACTCATTTTATCTTTTCTCCCCACAGTCCTAGCATTTCTACCTATTTAGGAAAGAACCCTTGGGTTCACAATTCACCGAGGAAGAGTCCCAGCAGGAAATAATTCTGTTCATGTGTACTCCTAGCAATGTTTCCTCTCTCAGGCGAGTGTGAGGCAAGCACTGTGAGGCAAGTTGACCTGAGCAACCGTTGGCAGTCTTCAGAGTTGAGTAAGTGGTGTTCTGTTCAATCCTATGATTCACCAGATCCAATCAAAACAATTACTAGTTCACACCCTTCGTGTTTCCAGCCACATGAAGGCTCTGCTGGTTACAATGATGTTTTTGTATGGAAGATTTTTTTTTAATTTTATAATAGTTTTTCTACTGCTTCCCAGTGACTTTCCTTTCATATCACAAATTTCAAGAACAGAATTAATACATGTAGTGATTTATTTTTTCTTACATCAAATCCACAAAATTAAACATAGCTAAGGTGTGGTGTTCCCTGAGATGCTTCTTATGCAAGTATTTTCATTAACAAAATGGAAAACACACAGGATACAAGGTAACAGTGTTTTCCTGGAAACCATTCAGTCATAATCAAGTGCTTAAGCAGCTGACAGCCCTGGGAAAACACTAGGACACGAGACTGTCTTGTTTCCATTTCTTCCTTTTATTTGTTTAACACTATTTACTGGTCTGCCAAAAATGGGTTTAAATATTTCAGGGGCTAACCACTCAAGGTATGATCCATGGGCCAGCAGAATCAGCAGCATCTGGGATTTTGGTCAGAAATGGGAATCTCAGGCCCAGTCCAAATCTCCTGAATCAGAATTTGCATTTTAACAAGATCCCAGGTGACGCGCTCACATTCTAGTCTGAGAAGTACCGTACTGGAAGCTTCTCCACCTTGCCATCTGTTGAGTGCTCAGAATTGCCTCCCTCATTCCACATATGAGCAAGCACTCCAGTATCATTTAAGAAAACCCCTCCATGAAGCTCAGGCCAAAAATCAGGCCCTGAAATGACCTGTTTGAGATCTGCCCCGACCTCTTCCTGGGTTGTCCAATGGAAATATCCCACCCATGCCACAGTTTACAGACAGCATTTTGGTCACGCAAATCCTTATTTTGTTCTCCGCAGCATGGTTGTGTATACAGTTGGAGCGCATGCATGTACCTGTGCATGTGTGTGCATATGGGTGTGGGTATGTGTGTTAATTTTCCATGGGGAGTTAGCTCTACTCCTCAGTTCAAGCCCATTGTCATCATCTGTCTGAACAAGGCTGCTGTCTTGTAAATATCTATGTGTTTCCTTATTTACTCCCTTCCTCAGACCCTGACTGTAGTGTTTTCATATATGTCCTTGAATATATGTGTATATCCTTGAAATAAAACAGTAGGGGCTTGGAGAGAAGCTTAATTTACATAAGTGTTATTGTGCCACAAGTCTTGTTCTGGGTAATCATTTTCTTATTCAGTACTATGCTTTTAAAGCTTATCTATTTTGCAGCATGTGTTTCTAGTTCATTGCTTCTGATGCTTTGCATTCCAGTAAAAACAACATCGCCTACGATAAAGGTGACACTTCAAATCAGCATGGAAAGACTGAGTTGGATAGATAGCATCTTACTGTCTTAGTACAAGAGCAGTTATTGTATTTGAAACCAGGCTAAGCTTTATATTTAAGAAACCCCAAATCTAAAGTGGCTTCAATAAGAGAAATGTTTATTGTCCTTCTTGAAACAGCCCAGAGACAGGTGTCCAGACCTGACAGGGGCTATGCCATCCTCAACATGTGGCTTCTGTCTCTGGGTCTAGTTCTCATCACTCTCCCACCAGAAGGATGTAAGTCAACAACCAAGAAACTCATGACCAATCCTCACCATAGGAAGACCCAAAAGTAAGACACTCCATCTGCCCAAAACCCACACGCCATCCCTTGCTGCAAGGAAGGCTTGGGAGCACAGGCAAGTGATACAATCCTATTGCTTACAGAAGGAGTGATCACTGGGACAGCTCACAGTCGGCACAGTGCACTTTCCCTAAGCTGTTGTACAAGCTATGAATCATGCAGCTGACTCCACCTCCCACTTGGTGCTGAGGTCCCCCGAAGCCCTATCTGTGGTCATTTTGTGCAAGTGCATGGGGCTTAAAGGCACATATTTGGATACAAGATGCACCCTTGTCTTCCTGTTGTTTCTACAGTCTTGCTTCACCTCCACTCTGCTTTTCTCCCCTAATTTTTATGTCTGTGTTATTATTTACAATCCATCTGCATTTCAAGGAGAGGGCCTCCCCCTCAAAGAAGGACTCCCTCTTTGTTTGCTCAATGTGGAGAGAAACAAAGAAAGAGAGGGAAGAAGGGAGGGAGGAAGAGAAGTCACCCTACATAGGACATAAGATGAAGACACAGAAGGAGATGGACAGAGGGACGGATGAACGAAGTCTTGAGGGGATAGAATAGAGATGTCACAGGGGAGATTTGCTGAGAGCCGAACCTCTCCTCCGTCTCCCGCCTGTACCTTTCACCAGCGCATTTGCCATTTGTACTGGAGGGAGTAAGGACTGGATGCTCCAAGTGCAGGTGGGCCTGGGTGAGAGCAGAAGCTATTCTGCAACCCAGTGATTTCAAGTTGAAACTCCATGTGTCGTGAACAGCCCAAATCCTTCTAGTTGGAGGAGATGGGAAAGAGATTACTGTTGACTACTCCAGCATTGAGTCCCTGGCTCCACATAAGCACCTGGGTGCTGGGGGCGCTGTTGCTGCTGCAGAATCCATCCCCGGCACTGAGTGCTTCCCAAGTAGGCCAGGGAGAAAGACAACCACAGAATTGGGGGGCAAAAGGCATTTTTACAGAGGAGGAAGCTGAGGCTGGGCTGAAGGATGGGCCAAGGTCACCAACTATACCGTGGCAAGTGAGGCCATGGCCCCAATTCTCCAGATCTCAAACCCTGGGAATTTTTCAGCTGTGTTGAGGCTGTGCTTGTGACACTGATGGCCACCTGAAAGAGTGCCAGACTCCATCTGCTGCCCCAGACCTTTATAATATGTCTCTTCTATTCATTCAAACTGAAAACCATGCTGGCTGTGAATGCAGAAGAATTAAAAGGGAGAAAGAGCTCCAGGTGGAGGTCAGCTTTGTTCATTCCCAAGTCAATGCCTCTACCTAGGCCACGCTCACCCCAGAAGCCAGGGGCATCCTCAGTCATTCAATCTTTTTAAATCCTGCTTTTAAAAAATAGAATCAAGAAAAGGCAGGCCATTTCAAGCTTATACTGCCCTCTCTCTCTCTTCCCAGCTCCTCCAAGGCCTGTCGCCTCTACTATCCTGTGGTCCAGCTCTTAGGAGCGTTGTGTTCATCCTTCTCCTGGGTTTTATTTGTTGCTTTAATTGTCCCTGTGAGACCAGCCAGGGATGGCAGTTTTTTCTTCCCCTGTTCCTCACAGCATTCTGTAAGGTCTGGTTAAATTAAATCTAGATGAAGGAGACTTGACAACTCCCAGAACTGGTTGAAGCCAGCTTCTGAGCAAGAATATGCCCATAAGACATGACACGTGTTCCAGCCAGTTGGGAAGAGATGAGAAAAACTGTTTTCCCCGGAGGCAGAGTGAGACAGTATCATGTCTGCTTCATAAATTCAACCCCTGCTTTTCTCCTTCGATTCCTTGAAGGCAGAACATTTATTTCATAGGAGAAAGAATTGATTTGTACAATCCCTGTTCCTCTGCCTCCTTTTCACTTAAAATGACCTTTGATCAGAAGCAGACACCACTGCGGAAGAGCTCAACTTACAGCAGAGAGTCCAGGGTTTGGATTTCCCTTAGACACTGAGTGAGATGGGCCTAAGAGCCATGGATGAGCCTGCTGCTGGCAAGTTACCTGGTGGCATTCAGCCCTGCTCCCTCTCAGCCATCTCAGGAGTCTCAAGATGTGGTCTAGTAGCATTAATGCATCCATGTCCTCTGAATTAATTCTACATTTTCTGATGCATAATCCTGTGGCCTGCCCTGTTCGTTATTCTTTGTGCCAACGGAGGCCTGGCATCTTGAGCAGCTCTCCCAAAGCACAGTCACTCAGGATCACAGACGCCAAACATCCAGCCCCATGCAGAGTTCCGGGACTGGATCCAGAGGTAGGAATATGAGGGAAAGGGAGTAGGGAGGGAAAATACTCTCCCTGGGGCCACCCTCTCAAAAGCAGCTGCTCTGAAAGTTGAAGTCGAATAAAAGACACGGGGCAGGCCTGGGAGAAGGATGATAAGGAGACTCAGTACACTTGAGAACAAGCATGGAGTGTCGAAATGCACATGCAAGGAAGCATGGGGTGAACTGAGTGGGTGCCAAAAGGTAGCCACGAAGAAGTTTCTTGGAGGAGGAAGCAGAGACCCTTCGGAACCACTTCCTGTGGAGGTCTGTGGTGGGAGCAGCATGCCAGGGGCAAGGAACGTGGGCCCAAGCATTCTAACCCTTCCTGGTTGTGTGATGCTGAGTGGATCACCTCTCTGAGCCTGTTTCCTCCTCTGCGAAATCAGGTTCCTGACAATACTCACTGGCTAGCTCTCCCATGAGCCTAAATGAAATACCACATTTAAGGGTTCCGTGCAGGTCCGTGCATGTGGCTGGTACTCAGTAAATGTTAACAACCATTACCAGCCCGTTGCAGTTTTTCTTGGAGCTCCCAACATCTGTTACCTTGTTTCCACCTCATAGCTGCTCTGAGAAATAGATGAGCTGGTCATGCCTATTTTACACCCTTAGAAACTGAGGCTCAGAGAGATTGGATGATTTTCCAAAGGTCCTATGGCTGGGGAGAGGGAACCTAAGTGTACCCTGAGGCTGAGGGTCCATCAACCTCACTCAACTACTCACGTGAGGGCACCAGACATCAGGGCATTGGATGGTTCTAAGAACACCATGAGTGTGCAAAGCAGTTCACCCAGCACAAACAAGAGTCACACATTTGATTCTTCTATAAGATGGAAGGGGCAGTAACTGTCCCCGTGTTACACAGCACGGGGTTAAGAGTGGGGATGATGAAGTCAGACTGCTGGGCTCAAATTCAGCCTCCACTACTTCCCAGATGGGCTGTTACTTAATTCTTGGTGGCCTCAGTTTTCCCATCTCCAAAATGGGCATCATAATTTCTATACCTATCTCAAAGATCAAATGACGAAAGAGCTTTGGACAGGAGCCGAAACACAGGAAGTTCTCCAAGAGTATTAGCTGCTATTACCCATATCCTACAGATGAAGAACCTGAGTGTTGGAGGGACAGAGACGTGAAGCCTGGTTTCTGATATTCTTTCTATCCTCCCTTAAGAGCCTGGCACACCTGCTTGTGACCAGACCCAGAGCGCGAGGGAGACTAGAGCTTCTTTGGTGGCTCAGCTGTGCATAAGCCCAAATGACCAGCCACCTCCATGTAATTCAGTCCACGCATAATCCCTCCTACTATCACAAGGCTTATTTAAAAATATTAAATAGATATATTTTTCAGTTCTGAAAACTCTGGCTCTTTTCAGCATATGATCAAGAATTAAAAGCCTCAGGGGCGAAGAGCTATGTAATTATGCCAGAGATTAAATCAGTAGTTAAAGGGTAATCTTGACATGTGCCTGCAGCAATGAAAGTCAGAATGAATTAAGCAGGTTGAAGGCGTCAGTGAACACACACTTCAGTCTTAGACTCTGACGGAAAACACTTTCAAGTTCAGGTAAAAACACTGTCTGGAAAAAGAATATGCTTTCCTTTTCTGTGGTTAAATAAAAATCTAATTAAATAGCAGAATTTGCCACAGAGGACTCCCATCAAGCCATGATGTGATTTAATAAACAGGAGAATTGCACCAGTGTAGTGAGCGATAGCACACAAATGGATTCAAGCCATCAATCCACCAGTGTCGCTGGGATTTGCATAAAATTGGTAACAAGCACATGTGACAAATATTGGAATTGTTGCCAATGACGTAAAAGTACCCGATGCCATTTTAAAACCTTAGTAACACAAATTCTCCTTTTCAAGTGATGGCAGATCGCAGGTCCCTGATTTCCACTTAAAGGGCTTAGAATACAAAAATGGAGTCTCATTTTAATCTTACATGCACTCTTCTCCCCATGCTCGGGGCAAGTTATGTGGACAAGGTGTGAGCAGTTTTATCCGGCTTCAAGCTCAGCATGAACTCACTGTGAGAGGTCGTTATTAAGAGACTAACACTTAATTAGACAACAACAACAATAATCATAATAATAATTAATGGGAGTGCAGGTGATGAGTTTAAGGAGATGACTGTCCCATTATCCCACTTATTTACATAGGGCTCAGCCTGCCCTGAGGTCAGTCTGGAAGAAAGATGAGGTCAAACAAATATGTATCAATGACATGACAATGTGCAAACTGACAGAAGACCTAGAAGCCACACCTAGGACGGTTGAAGACACTGATTCTGTTTAGGTTAAAGAAACAAAATAACCGCAGTTGATAAGACTTAGGTGCAGAGGGAGGAAAGATTCGGGGGCCCAGTAAAAATACATTAATAAGATTATCTTGAAGATGAAGACTCCTACAAACACATTCTTCATTAACATTTATTCAAAGGAAGAATATAGCCAAAATAATTCTTTATACTCAGGAGGAATCTTTATGAATATATTTTCTTGCCTATATCTTGGAATGAATTAATTCTGTTCAATGAACACATCGGCTTAAGGCTATTGTCTTATGAGTCTATCCTTATGAATATATTCATGCTTCCTTGGCTCCCGCATTTCTGCTGGGACTCGCTTCTCCCAGCCCCTCTTCGCCATTCTCTCTTTCCAGCCCCCGGCTTTGGCCACAAGGAGCAAAGGCAGAGACGAGTTGAACATTCCTTAAAACACTTCCGTGAAGACAAACGGAGAACAAGTAAATGAAACTGCCTGGGTTTCTTTTATTAGTAAAGGTGGTGAGTTGACAATTGAGCAATCAGCACATTTGATTTTCTGTGAATTAACCTGTTAGCAGGCTACGTGGAAGAGGCAGAATGGCATGAGGGTTTTGGTTGGCTACCAGGCCAGGAGGAACTCACTGAGAGGGATGGTTGGAAAGCTAACTCATATTGAGACAACGTTAGTAATAATAATGACCTTGCCCTTGATTATGGTTGATGGCAGCAAGGCCAATCAGAATTTTTTCCTAAGACTTTTCAAGTTGAAATTGGGAAAGAGAGTGAGCCTTCCCTAAGTTAGAAGCCTTGAGCAGTAAGACAGAGAACAACACTGGGCAGGCTTACTTGCCCCCCCAGGTGAAACAAGCTTTCACCTGCAAAGAGAGAATGGAACTGACTGGCAGAAAGTAGTGAAGAAAGAGCGAGAGAGAGTCTTCACTGTGTCCAGGCATCTGGATCCTGCTCTTCCTGAAGCCCAGCTCCATTCTTGCCCTGCCCAAAGGGAGGAAGTAGCCCAATCCAACCTGAGGGGAATGAGTCAGGTTATGCTTGGAGTGAGTCTCAGAAGATGAGAAAGAAAATGCAAAGACTTGGAGACTGGAGCAGCTCAAACCAGAAGATCACTGAGCAGAGTTGGCAGTGAGGAGAGGCAGGTGCCCAGAGAAGGCAGGGCTGAAGAGAGGCGGGACCAGGTCTCCAAGGAACCTGTAACCGGGCTGAGGAATTTGAACTTTATTCTCCAATAACTGGGACATACTGGTGAGTATTAAATAGGGGAGCAAAACTTCTTCAGATGGGAGTCTTGAGGGTGAACTGAAGTGGGGAAGGGCAGAATAGGGGCACCTATTAGGAGGCTACGACAGAGGCCCAGGGAGAGGGGAGAAGAGCCCAAACAGGGCAGGCAGAGGTGACAGAGAGAAGTACGGCTAATCCCTGTCCCCCCGCCCACCTTTCCCACCTCTGGATAGGCCAAACTTCTGGAGTGGGGGAGAGCAAGATCAAAGGGAAGAGAAAAGCAGCAGTCTTCCGGTTTGTTCCACATGCTCCCCAGAGCACCTAGAGAGCACACACCTGCCTTTCACCCAGCCTGGGCGCCTCAAATGCTGAGTTTCCTTGCAAACACACACATGGTGGCAGCATGGCCAGACGACCTGGGTGTTCATTCCAAGGCCCACAGGAGAAACCCAGGCCAGCAGCTCCCAGGAGGGGACTTTCTCTCTCTTCTGGACATCTGGGCTTACAACCTAGCCATCCCCTCCATGACACATTCTTTGTCTACAGCACAAACCATCCCAAGGTCCTGAGTGAGTGGAGCCACCCACACAACACAGTTCACTTCCCTGGCCTTTGTCGACCTTCATTTTAATGCCAGGATGGTGAAATGGGGGCCTGTTGCCAGAAAAATGAACAGTGGTCTGTGCCCAGGGCAGCCTTGATGGTCCCATTAACTGTGGGACTTGGTCGGCTCTCCACCATGCCTCCGCCACCAGCAGAATGCAAACCACTGCTGACCCACCTGGACTGCCTCCTCTCCCCTCTTCCCCCAAGACCCTCTCTCCTTCCCCCTCGAAGCCTGCTAACCCAGCACCTTCCTCCTGAATTTGCTCATTTGGCTCTACTGGCAAGAATTGATGTGGTTCTCCTCCTCTCGCACCTGAGATTTATGTCCCTCTGACACAAATCATCCTGCCCAACCTTCCCTCACTTTGACAAGTGGCATTCTAAACTTTCTGTCTCGAAAAGGAGTCAGATGTGATTATTTCTCCCATCCACCCCTTTTGTTGCATTTTCTCCCTTACACTGCTCTGCACTAAAATATAATATCAATAAAATAACAATATCCTCCACTAATGTAATTATCTTCATTATGATGTATTATCAACTCCCAAACCTCTCCCAGCCCGACTGCTGTATCCAGAAGCTTTTTTATTTTCCACCACTGCTTCTCCGTTCCTTTGTGCTCATTGCTCCTGCCATTTTTCACAATGGTTTAAGTGCTGTGTTGCCCATTGTGTAGGTAGGCTGCTTTCCAGACAAGAAGGCAAATTTCCTTTTTTCTACTGCATTTCAGGGCCTGCTGGGATGTCAAGAGAGATGCCCTTAAAAGCTCCTGTTCCTCGGGCAGGAACAGGTACAACCTGCTTTGGAACATTCTGTGACTCATTGACTCCTCTAGATAGAACTCTCCTCATCCTTGCAATTGGCTACAGTGCACAGGGGGGCTTCTCGCATGTCCCATCCCTAACGTCCTTCCATTGGGGCCACCCTGACATCCTCCCAGGTAGATGTGGGCACATGTATTTCAACACAACCGGCTGCAAACAGGCATCTAGACCAAAGAGTTTCCATGCAGCATCTTGTGGACACACTGCTCATGCCTTCCTGAAAAGATCTGCAATCTGTCTCCAGGGGCCATTGCTTCAACTCCCAGATGAGAAGCAAGATGGAGGGCTTCTATTTTTCTTGCAGGGACTTGGGATACAACCATACCTCCCTTATAGTCCTATTCAGAACTGGATGGGATCCAGCTCACACCTATACTTCTGGCCCAGCTCTTCCAGAAGAGTTTCCACATGGGCAGGGACCCATGTGCCCTAATGATGTCCCGTGGCATGGTCAGCCAGCAGTCACCAGCACCACCCTGCAGCGAGCTCACAGCAACCCTCCTTCTTTCACATGTGCCTTTCTACATTGGTACCACCCTGTTAAAAATAATCCACCTTCCCTTAAGAACTGTCCATTAATCTCCTCACTAAACACACAGAACCGGTGTTTAAATAAGTTTCCTTCAGGGTTTGCAGGCTCCCGTTTCCTTGTCTGCTTTTGGCTTTTGGCTCAGCTTTCTGGCATTGACGCCAAACTGTATAGCTGTAGACATGACCTGCCCTAGAGCATCATCTGAGTACCAACTATCTGAAAAGATAAACCCACATCTCTCCCCAGCGAAATACCACAGAGCCCTAAAGCACAGAGCAGTCAGTATCATCGGAAAAACAAACTCATATTCTTGCCAAAGGATAAAAACAAAAGGAGAGAGCCACAGAAAGTATTAGCTCTTGAAGTTTTACTTAATATTCTTCTCCAACTTTCTCCACTCGCGCTCCATATTTCAATTTGCTTTCCATTCTCCTTTAATTTTTGTCTTCTCTTTGTCAATATTTATTTCCCTATCCCAGACATCTTTCATGCTGAGTTCTAGTTTCTCAGAGGGACATGGATACATATTTAGCATTTTTGTCCTGTAATTCCTTATATTAGCCAAGACTACTAAAAAAAGAGAATCAAATTACCCAAAGTCATCTAAGAAATGTGCTGTGACAGAGACTAGTTCCATGTTCACCAAATTGCATTTCCTATTTCTTCTGGACACGAGCTGGGCTATGTCTCTCAGCCTTCTACGCAGTTAGGTGCAACATGTGACTAAGTGTTGGCCACCATGTAAATGGGATTGCTGAGCACCACCACTTCAATATCTGGCCTCTAGAAACCTCCTTCATGATCTTCCTTTTCTTTCTGCTGGCTGAATGCAAAAAGAACAAGATCTTAGAAGATCAAAGAAACCTGGATTGTTCCACATTCTTCCCTCAGCACCTAGAGAGCACACACCCACCTTTGACCCAACCTAGGTTCCTCAAACACTAGGTTTGCTTCCAAACACACAAGGAACTATCCGGTATAAGTAGAATAAACCCTGACCCTACTCCCCAGTGACCTCTACTAAACCACACTGAACTGTGTCACAAACAAGAAATATAATTTGGCTGGTCGCAGTGGATCATGCCTGTAATCCCAACACTTTGGGAGGCTGAGGCAAGAGGATTGCTTGAGCCCAGGAGTTCAAGACCAGTCTAGGCAACATAGTGAGACTTCATCGCTACAAAAAATTGAAAAGTTAGCCGGGCATGGCACGCACATGTAATCCCAGGTACTTGAGAGGCTGAGGTAGAAGAATCACCTGAGCCCAGGAGGTTAAAGTTTTGAGGCTGTGATGAGCCATGACTGTGCTACTGCGCTCCAACCTGGGCAGCAGAGTGAGAACTCAAAAGTAAAACAAAAAACAAAGAAAGAAATACAATTTTACTGTATTAAGCCATTAGTCTACCCTAAATTATACATGTGCTAGGCAAAATAATTTTACAACTTAAACCTAAAAAGTGTACACAGAACAACCTCCTTAGTTTATATACTTTCTACCATATTGGCTATACTATGTTCCTCAAGGCAAAGACACAATCTGACTATGACATGTCAGTTTCAACACAGTGTTTACCTTACATTTACATGTTTCCCGATATCATTACAAATAATAACCATATTCTCTAATCTCATCCCCAGGAGTTTTGGTAGCTACACTAAAAAATAAAATAAAACAAAATTTGACATCACAACCACAGGAAGTTTGGATGCAAATATGTCAATGTTTGCATGGATGTTCATCACGCCATGCCTACACCCGTTACTCACCTCCACACAAGGCCTCCTCGTCAGGGGTCCTTAGCTGAGATGTTTTCTCCGCTCTGACTCAATATTTTTTCTCTCCAAGGCCCCTAGGTTTATAAAGGCAGAAGCCTTTTATTAGGGGCTGCTGGACAGTAAAACAGTTTCTCCTGTCTGCACCACGTGCCATCCAGGTGTCACCCAGCATCATTCTATGGGGGAAAATAGAGCCCTGAGGAACTGGTGCCTTCCTCTTTTGGGGGCTCCTTGCTCACTGTAAGTGAGTAAAGACTTGTAACTTTCAGTTTGGCTCAGTGCTTTAAGTAACCACCTCAACAGCTAGCAGCTCAATGACTGATCATAACTGCTGGAGTTTGTCTCAAGCAATTCTAGAAACTCAAGTGCAACTAATTCAGAATCATCTGGGGACCAAGGCTGGGGTCTTCCTTTTTCTTTTTTTTTTTTTTTTTTAGGTACCAAATTTCTTTATTTGAAGGAATGGTACAAATCAAAGAACTGAAGTGGACATTTTGGTGCAACCTATAGAAAAGGCAAAGGAAACCCCGGCATGCATGCACTGCCTTGGTGACCAGGAAAGTCACCCAGGAGCTATGGGGAAATTAGCCCAAGGTTTAGCTGTCATCACTCTCTCCCAAGGTGTGCTTGTCAA
>CAUYQG010247572.1:0-54575 GCA_963574415.1 Tarsius wallacei | reverse complement strand
CCTCATCTCTACAATAAATCAAAAAATTAGCTGGTCGTGGTAGCGCGCGCCTGTAGTTCCAGCTACTTGGAAGGCTGAGGTGAAAGAATCACCGGAGCTCAGCAGGTTGACGAGTCAAGCATGTCAAAACCTGGAAGTCGGAAAGAGCTTCCCAAGGAAGCAGAAAGTTCCCAAGAGTGTCCCACAGGTCCCAATGTAGATGCTACCTCTGCCCCTCCCCTCCCCGGCTCACTCACACTGACTGAAAGCTCCTGGGATGGGGGTGGCTTAGCAAGGTGACCTGGAGTTCCTAGTGAAGCCACAGGAGCCAGTCCAAGCCAGGCAGGAAGGAACTACAGTCTCCGCTCCTGGTACTGGTTTGATGGTGCTGTTTGTTTCTAGGCTTTATTAGCATTGCAGCAGGGGACCCAAAGAATTCAGAGGCACTGTTGCCATTGCCTTCTCAGCCTAGACCTCAAAGGACAATTAACCTGGTTATCCAGGCCTCCCTCCTTCCCCTTGATTATTGCTGTGAACACAGGAAATGCACTGTTAGGTGCATGGAACACCATCAAGGACTTTAACTGTAATTTAAAATGCTCTACGGGGAGGACCCCAGTGGCTGATTAATAATGCATTTGTAGAGCAATAAAGACTCTAGCAGATCAGTGGAGCTCAGCTTCTAGACTTTATTTATGCATCTGGAATCCTATGAGGTTCTTCTACGGGGGTGTGTCTATACTGGGGTACTCCAGCTTGAAGAACATTGGACGGGATCCTGCGAAAGCAGAATGGTGGGCGTGGCCTGGCTTAGATGGTTATCAAGGTCATGGGGTTATAATCCTCAGGGTTCTGGAGTAGAATCCTGGATCTACAAGAGCTAGCTATGGAACCTTGGGCATGCTGTCTTAAGCCTCTCTGTGCCTCATTGCTCCCATCCCTAAAATGGGGCTAATGACAGTATTTACCTCACAGATTCTACTTAATGAGGTGATGCATATAAAACTCATAATAATGTACCTGGTACATATACAACAAGTGCTCATTCCGTGCAGATTGTCTTATTACTACCCTCATCACTCATAGAATTAGACCCTTCTGAGAAGCTCAGGAGACTGAGGCTAATTTAAAAAGTCAATACTCACATCTCAGCCAGACTCAAAGTCTTTCAGTTCTACTTCCTGAAGTTCACATTTCTGTGTCTCCTGCACCCTCCCAAGCCAAGTTCCCAGCACTTTGTGTGGATCGCAGCAAGACGTTCCTAACTCATCTGCTCACATCTACCTGCCACACAACTCCCTCCCCCTCCCAAGTAAATCCCTAGAGTGGCTTTGAACTGTGTGGTTCATCTGCAGAAAACCTGCCAAAAACTTGTACCTTGGGTGTCTTTCAGAGTCTCGGGTCTGCACCTCACGGTGGCCTTCAGGGCTCACTGCAGTCTGGCCCAGCTCCTTCCCCAGCCTCATCTCCTGTCCTTTTCACCCTTTTTCCCTGCTCCTGCACACCCTGGAGCAAGCAGGCTTCAACCAAAGGCTTCCCACATGCTGGTCTCCCATCCAGAACCCTGCTCTTGTGCCTCTCCCAGTGAGCTCATGCAGCACCTTGGATCTGAGTTTAAATCCAGTTTTGTACTCTCAGGGCAAGCTTTTCTTTTAGAGCATTTATCACAGTTAATAATATACATGTATTTGTGTGGTTGGTTGGTTGACATCTCTTTTTCAAATTAGACTAAAATATCCAAGAGGGCGGGTTCTATATATTGTTTTTCACTACTTATCCCACCTGGTACAAAGAAGGATGGATGGATGGCTGGATGGATGGAGGGATGGAGGGATGGATGGGTAAATGAAAAGATGGTTGGTGGATGAATGGATGGTTGAAAAGATGAGTGAACTGAACAGAAAGATGGAAGGAAAGAAGGAAGGGAATGAGGGAGCAAGAGAGGGAGGGAGGGAGCAAGGGAGCAAGGGAGGACTGGGTGGATGGATGGATAATGGGTAGATTAGAGTGGTCCAAGTCAGCAGGCAAAAAATCCAATAAACATGCCTTTGGGACAGCGCAGGTAAGAAATGACAATGGGTTCCATTAAGAAAGAGGAAAGGCCGGGCTCAGTGGCTCAGCCTGTAATCCCGCGCCTTGGGAGGCTGAGGTGAGTGGATTGCCTGAGCCCGCGGGTTCGAGACCCACCTGGGCAACTTGGCGAGACCTCATCTCTACAATAAATCAAAAACTAGTCGGGCATGGTAGCGCGTGCCTGTAGTTCCGGCTACTCGGAAGGCTGAGGTGGAAGGATCGCCGGAGCCCAGCAGGTCGAGGCTGCGGTGGCCGGAAGCGGCCGCTGCACTCCAGTCTGGGCGACAGAATGAGATGCCAACTCAAAAAAAAAAAAAGAAAGAGGAAAGGTTGTATTTGAGAATAATTCAGGAGGCAAAATTGGCAGAACTTGGTGATCGACAGGCTATAGAAATGAAGGATGGGGAGGAATCAGAGATGACACCTGGATTGTTCCTTAGAGTGACCAGTTTGTGTTGGTATCGCCAGTTGAAATGGAGAAGTTACCGCATCTGGAAAGTGGGGCTGAAGACTGTACCCACCTCGCTGCGGTGATGGTAAAGAAGATCCTGTAAACTCCTTGGCTACTTTGTAAAAACTGGCAGAAGTGTGAGAAACTGAACAAGAAGGAGTCTAGCTCCAGTGGAGCTTGCAAAACAGAAAGAAGGGCTATGCTAAGGTCCTCAAGCAGCCACGCTTGGTGTGACCAAGGAGCTGGAAGGTGAGGTGGATGGCTGAAGTTGACTAAGCAACGAGAGGTGTGGATGACGGAGATGAAGAGGGGCAGGGGTCTGGTCATACACGGCCTTGTCGGCCATGATGAGGAAGTCAGAATTTTCTCTTAGTGGGGGCCAGTGGCATCACTAAACTCACACCCGATTTCTCTGGTCCAAGGCCAGCTGCCAGTCAGGCCCATTCATTTACGTAGTGCCTGTGGCTGTGTTCCAACATCAAGGGCAGAACTGAGTCGTTGCAGCAGAGACTGTGACTCCTAAAGCCTAAACGACTTACAGTCTGTCCTTTCACAGAAGAAATTTGCTGACTCCAGTTCTGAGACAAAAGCTTGAAAGTTCTTGCTTACTATTTCCAGTGTGTATTTGAACACTTTACAAATCTGCTATTGCCTTCAAAACTGATTAATAGGAAGAAATTGCAAATTTAACAAGAAATGACTAACTCTTGTTTCTGAGGGATTAGGTTGACTTTCAGGGACTGGGTGGACAGATATAAAAGTCAGAGAGAAAATGCTTGACTTCAGCTCATGATAAAAATCCCCCAGCCTATGCCCCAGATACACCTGCACTCACTGGAAGGATGCTACGCCACGGTGGGATGGCCTGACACATACCAGATGCTCAACAACTGTTTGTTGAATGGCTAATGAATGAACAATGACCTCCAGAGGGATTTGGAGCTGGCCTCACACCTGGCGTGTTGTAACACTGACTTGGAAATAAGGACTCAGACCCACCATCCTGCTGTTGCCTTTTATCTGGGCTCTCAGCTGACTTGTCCAGAACGGACTGAACTCCCAGAGTGATAGCATGCAGCACTGACACTCCCATGGTCTCCCAGGGAGCGCACTGGACCCAAATGAATACTGGATCCTCCTTTAGAAATGCTGGTGAGAAATGCTGATGAATCCTGTCTCCGGATTCTAATTACTCTGCCGTGTCTCTCAGGAAGGAAGAGACCTTTTGCCACAGGCACACTTCACTAATCTGAAACCCAACACAGGCTCGGTTTAATTACATGTACTCTTCCTGGAGTCACAAGAAAGGTTCTGAAAAGCCGATCGACTGCCTGTCAGGACAAAGGACATTGGTCCTAAACCTTCCACTCCACTGGTATCTTCAACCAAGACACATTGCTGAGTGTGGGAAGGGGGCAGAGGGACAGGAATCACCACCAGGAAGGCCAAATTGTGGACTGAGAAAGGTTCATTTGGAGAAAAATTGTATAATTTCTCTAACATATCTTTGAACTTCTGTCCAGAATAAAAATGGGGAAAAGAACACGAAAAAGCTCAGGTCTGACTCTGTGGCTCTTCAAATAATAATAATAGTAGTAGCAGCAATAGGAATTATTAATCAAATATCGTCGTTTCCACTTTATGAACATTGAAGTCTGAGAAGCACCAGACTTTATTAGCAAACAACACACATCCTTGGGTCTTTAATTTTTTAAATCCCATAATGAGAGTCACCTGAAGGTTCTCCTTCATATCACATTCTGCCTTGAACAGTCACCTACACGCTGGTGACTCCTAAATCAGGCCTCTTTCCAGAGTTTCAGAATCCTACACTCAGCTGCTTGGTAGACATTACGGGTTGCTTTGTGTCCCCCAAAAGATGTTGAAGTCCTAAGCCTCTAGGACTTTTAAATATGACCTTATTTGGAAATAGGGTCTTTGTAGATGATTGAGTTAAATTGAGATTATTACAGTGAGTCCTAGTTCAACATGACTGTGTTCTTTCTTTTTTGAGTTGGGGTTTCTATTGCCCACCTGGAGTGGCATGATCACCACTCACCACAGCCATAGCCTTGACCTCTTGGGCCCATTCGATCTTTCCACCTCAGTCTCACGAGTAGCTGGGACTGCAGGCATGTGCCACCACATGTGGCTCCTTTTTTTTTTTTTTGTAGTTACAAGGTCTTGAGGTCTTGCTATGTTCCTAGGCTGGTCTCAAACTTCTGTGCTCAAGCAGTCCTCTCACCTTGGCGTCCCAAAATGCTGGAATTATAGGTGTGAGCCACCACACCCAGCCTATGTGTGTCCTTATAAAAAGAGGAAATTTGGACACAGGGACATGAGAATGCCATGAGAATATGAAGATAGAGACAGAGGCGATGCCTCAACAGACCAAGGAACACCATGGGCTGCTGGCAGTCCTCCAGGAACTGGGAAAGAGGCATGGGACAGCCTAACCTCCCTCTACAGCCCTCAAGAGGAACTAACCAGCCCACCTCCTTGATCTTGGACTTCCAGTCTTCCGAACTATGAGACAGTATGTTTCAGTTGTTTAAGCTCCCAGGTTATGTCACTTTGTTTGGGCATGGCAACCCCAGGAAACTAATACAGTGGGCATCACCACTCAGATGTGCCACCAACTTCGCAAACCCACATCAGGTTTTCAACCCTCTCCCCCCAGCCAAATCCAGCTTTTTTCTACATTCTCTATTTCAGTTGATGGTATCAACACCCATCCATCACTATCACAAAAAATATCCAGGTGTCTTCTTCAAGTCCTGATTGCCACTTCGGATAGTAAATGAAAGAGAGCGTTTAGACCCTATACACTCTTTCACTCTTAGCAGGGAGGCTGGAACCAGCAAACTTCAGGCCCAGGCTAGATGTTGACATGTTCTGAAATCAGTTGCTTATAACTAAAAATTGGAGACCTCCATTTAAATCTGATAAAAAAATAATAATAAAGGTTGGACACAGCAACTCATGACTAGAATCCCAGCGCTTTGAGAGGCGAAGGCAGGAGGATCGCTTGAGCCCGGGAGTTCAAGACCAACCTGGAAAACATACCAAGCCTTCATCTCTACAAAAAATAATAATAATAAAATAAAATAAATTAGCTGGGCGTGGTGAGTGTACCTGTAACCCCAGCTACTCAAAAGGCTGAGGTGAAAGGGTGGCCTGAACCCAGGAGGTTGAGGCTGCAGTGAACTGTGATAATGTCAGCACTCTAGCCTGGGTGACAGAGTGAGACTTCAACTCAAAAATAAATAAATAAGAATGATGTATATAGTTAAAAGGCCAGGGATGCTGGCACCTAGGAACTGGGTTTGGACAGAAGCAGTTACTTGGAGGACACCCAAAGTATAAATTTACCAACATGCTGGATTTTCCGTAAACAGATGCAGACATTAGGCAAACGTCTTTTAAGCTCAAAAGCTATGATCAAGAGAGACACAGTCCTTAAAGGAACTGTGAAGAAAGCATTTGTCATAATTCCCCACATAATATCCTGAATGCATAATTTCTACCATGACTCAGCACATCCTTGGCGACTAAGAAACCAAGAGTCCCTCTCATGTATAAGGAATATTGAGATGCACTGAGATGGGGTCCTTAGAGGTTGGAGTCCACCATTATTACTTTTTAGGTGTGTGGCCTTGGGCAGGTCATCTGACCGTCTCTGAGCCCCATTTGTAAATGGGCATACTGGTACCTCTCTTTTGCTGGATGGGTGGGAAGACTGGAGAGAAGAGCTCATTCATTTCTGTGCAGAGCACGAAGTAGGACTGAAAAAAATCAAGTCCTATGATGATGGTGCTTTGACTCTGCAGACTCCACGCCACTTTCAACATGTTTCACTTTGTGTATGACTCTGTATAATAGCTTTGTCTGATTTGCCTGAGATAAGAGAGTTTTTCCTTCTGAAATCAAGAACTACATTTAATTAGACATCAGGAATCTTCATTCCAAAACTGAACTGAAATAAGCTATTTTCCTCACTAAAAGTGATGGAGAAAATAGAGCAAGATGACTCTACTTTTTTTTCAAGAAGTTTTTCCCATTTTCTCATAATGAGAGACCATTAAAATAACCAGAAGACAAATGGCATCAAATTAATAAAAATGTAGATCAAATGATCCTCTGCTACCTATTTTTGCTCAGTTGCAGTTGAGGAATGCATTGATTAAACTGCCAGCAAACCATTATGACCGTATTCATTACTATAGCATAATCTATTTTATAATGATAGGATAATAACTAACACAGTCTTGCAGACAGACATTTCTGTGTGGGCTAAGTAATCATTTATTATGGATCTGTACCAAAGAACACTGGGTTCATTTTGCTGAGGGTAGAATCCAGTCTTAGGGTTGGGGAGAAGAGAAGATGACCTGTTTTCTTTGTATTTATCACGTGACTTAGCCTGCCAGATTCCCACATGGAGGGTGCTTTGAATGTTGCCGTGAAATCTATAATGATTCTAGAGAGCTTTTAGAAATGTCAAAAAAAGTAGTCAATGAGCTGATTTTATTATTTTTTTGTTTTTAACTACCCTGTACCCAATAGCTGATTTAATTGATTTCTTGTGTGCTTATTTATTCATTAGGCTTATTTATTTATTAGGCATTTATTCATTAGGCATTTATTCATTAGGCAAACAGGTGATAACTATGCCGCAGTTAGTATCTCAAGACTTTGAGTTAATCACAGTCTCATGGGACAGACAAAGACATGACTGGCAGTTATGTTCAGTAAGATAGAGTATGTACAGAGATTTGTAACGACCACAATGGAGGGGTGATTTTGCCAGTGGGAGAGTACAACTGGCCTTTGGAATAAAAACATCCAGAGTTGAAAGTGGTATTACGTAGGTACAGGAGACAGGCTTTCTTTTTTTTTTTTTTGAGGTGGGCTCTCACTCTGTGGCCCAGGCTAGCTTACTCTGGGATCTTCACTTTGTGGCCCAGGCTAGCTCACTGTAGCCTTGACTTTCTGGGCTTAAACAATCCTTCTGCCTCAGCCTCCCGAGTTGCTGCTTCTACAGTCATGCGCCACCACACCCGGCTAATTTTTTTGTAAAGATGGCATCTCTCTGTGTTGCCCAGGCTGGTCTTGAACTCCTGAGCTCAAGCCATTCTCCCACCTTGGGCAACCCCAAAATACTGGGATTACAGGCATGAGTCACTGTGCCTGACCAGACCCTGTCACTCATGAGCTAGGCATTTTGGGCAAGTCATTTCATTCCTCCAGTCCCAAATTTTTCCTCTACAAAATGGGGTGATAACAAGTACCCACCTCACTGTTGAGACAGGTACCAGTGATGAGGATCACTCAATAAATGTACAATCTGATTGAAGGATTCAGTATGAAGGAGCCATTGTCATTAGCATCCATGTTTGTCGCATGAGGAAACTAGGACTTCGACAGAGCAAGTACCTTGCCTGGGGTCACCCTGCAAGCCAGAGGCAGAGCCAAGTTGTAAAGCCAAGTCTACCATACCCCCAGGCACATGCGCTTAACCAGCATGAAGTTGGCATTTCATAGATTGGTATTGTTTAAAGCAAGAGTCACAGAATACTCCACAGGGCCAGGCAGGACGTGAATGGGGACTGCAGCTGACTTAGCATCCCAGATCCCACCGAAACCTCCAGATTCTCTTGCCATGAGATCTACAGGCCTGGGCTTGTTTTTTTTTTTTTTTTTTCCTTAAAAAAAAGGAAAAAAAAAAAGAAATCAGACTTTTTATCTGAAATCTCTTGGTTTAGCTGACAACTATTTTAATTTAAAACAAAGAAGCAAAACAGAGTGGGGGCCCAAAAAAAGCTGTCTGTAGGCTGGGCAGGCCTGGGAGCTGGCAGCCCTCTACCTCTACTCAGTGTCTGCCGGCCACGTAGTATGCAGGGAGCCCCAAGCCACAACTTCCTCCTTCAGTGTTTGCTTGGAGGACTCCTACTTGTTTCTACAGTCAGAAGTCTCTGTCGCTGGCTTGCAATGGGGAACCGGCTGCTTCTCTTCCAGGCCTTCCTTTTGCTTTGCTCAGCACCAGCACTCATCCCTCAGTGCTCTCAAGCAGGATGGTCTGCGCCTAGTCCTTAATAAGGCTTGTCTTCCGGCGCCACCCTGCCCCCTGCCCTGCCTGTTCTCTGAGTGTTTTGAAACTGGGCATGAACTTGCCTTGAAGTCTCCTTGAAGCAGTCAGGGATGCAAGTTTCCCACTGAGTTGATTTTGTTCTCATTTTCTTCCCCCTCTGGGATTGGGCAAATGCATGATTAGAAAGTTCTGGTGACTTTGTAGTTCACTCCACTGGATGTCAACGTGCATTTCTTAAATGACTGCTCTTTGCATGAGCCAGGTGAGGGGAAGGGCACCCCCTGTAGAGCCGGGGGTGGGGGAGTCATGGCAGGATCCTGAGAGCATGTCAGGTGGTAGTGTGGTTGAGGCATTGGCAAAATGTGCTGCAGAACACAAAAGAGGAAGAAGTATGCCTAAGGCAGGCAATCAGTGAGAGTGTCGTAGTCTCAGAGATAAATCAGTAGGTATGGATATAATTTCATTAGTTTGAGAGAGAGAGGAGGAAAAACAATCCAGACAGGTGGTGCAATACCACCATCATCACCACTGCCAATACCAGCACCACCATCACCAACACAACTACCAGCATCACCAAAACCACCACCACACAACCATCACCATCACCAACACCACACAACCATCACCATCGCCAACACCAACACCACACAACCACCGTCACCAACACTACCACCACACAACCATCACCATTACCAACATCACCAGCCCACAACCATCACCATCATCAACACCACCACCACACAACCACCACTACCACTGTCGCCAACACCACCACCGCACAACTACTATCACCACTGTTGCCATCTTCATCACCACACAATCGTCCCCATTGCCAGTTCCACCACCATGCAACTACCACCATCATCGTTGCCACCACCACCATCAAACAGCCACCACCCCACTGTCACCAACACCACCACCACCATCACTGTTGCCATCACCACAACCACCATCACCACCATTGTTAATACCACCACCACACAACACCACCATCACCTCCATCACTGCCATCTTTGCTAATACCACCATCACCTCCACCACTACCATCCCCATCAGAACCACCATCACCCTATCACTACCACCTTATCTCTATCACCATGACTACCATCACTACCACCACTGTCACCATCACCATCATCATCATCACATCCGTCACCACCACCAACCACCACTACCACTGTCACCACCATCATCACTACCATCACCACCATCTTCACCACCACTTTCACCATCATCAAGCAATCAGTAACCAACATTAATGAGACCATATCATGAAGCCCTTTACATGTTTTATCTAATTTGAAATTTAAAACCCTTTGACCTGGTCATTTATACATTCGCAGTCATGTGTCACTCAATGATGTTTTGGTCATTGATGGATCATGTGTATGACAGTGAATCCCATAAGATTATAATGGAGCTGAAAAATTTATATTGCCTGGTGACATCATAACCATCATAACATCATAGTGCAATTACTTCTTAAAATAAATTTAGCTGGTTATGGTGGCTCATGCCTATAATCCCAGCACTTTGAGAGGCCGAGGTGAGAGGATTGCCTGAGCTCACGGATTTGAGACCAGCCTGGGCAACTTGGTGAGACTTCATCTCTACAATAAATCAAAAAATTAACCAGGCATGGTGGCACACACATGTAATTCCAGCTAGTTGGAAGCCTGAGGCAGAAGGATCACCTGAGCCCAGCAGGTTAACAGAATGAGACTAATTCAAAAATAAGTAAATTTAGTGTAGACTAAGTGTCCTGTAATGTCCCAGCCTTCACATTCACTCACCACTCACTCACTCCTTCACCCAGAGTAACTTCCTGGTAAGCACCCCATGCAGGAGCGGTATCTTTTAAATCTTTTACACCATATTTTTACTGGGCCTTTCTATGTTCAGATACACGAACACCGTTATGTTACAGTTTCTGTAGTGTTCAGTACAGAAACATGTTGTGTAGGTTTTGGAGCAATAGGCTATACCAGACAGCTCAGGAGTGTAGTAGGCTGTACAATCTAGGTTTGCGTAAGTGTACTCTATGATGTTCGCATAATGACAGAATCACCCACGGACCCATTTCTCAAAACATATCCCATTGTTAAGCAATGTGTAAGTGGACTCTCATTTAATGGTAAAGAAATTGTGACTTAGAGAAGCGAAGGCGCTCTTAACAAGGACATATAGCTCATCTGCGTGGTTCCAAATTCTAAGTCAGCCACCTAACTCCAGAGCCCACACCACATTGCACCACCTGGGGGAAGAAAGGCCTTGCAGTACTTAGGTTACTGCAAGTGCTTAGAGTAATTGAGCACATGGTGAATACGCCATAAATGTTAGATACTGCAGATTATTTCAGAAGAACGTTAGTAGCTATTGCCTAACCAAAGGGTTTCTGTAGTCAAATATATTTAGAAAATGGCAGACTCAACAAAGTGAAGCAAGTTTTTATTTGACTGTGGAACTTATCAAAGTCTTTCAAGGGTAAATGCATGCTGGGAATCTCCAGGAATCAATGCAAGAATTCAAGAGTAGGGTTCCTTGAGAAGCATAGGTCATCAGGTAAATGATCGGGAGTATCAAAGTGGAGTTCCATTTGCTCAGGGTTTTTCAACTCAGCATTTTGGACTGGATCATTCTGTATTGTCAGGGGCTATCCTGTGCCCTTTGGATGCACTTTGGCCTCAACTCACTAGATGCCAGTGGTATAGGGATGCCCAGTTATGATGATCACAAATTTCTCCAGACAGTAATACATGTCCCCGGGAGGCTAAGTCACTTGCCATCGAGTTAACCTATTTAGAGCATACATAAGAGCATATAAACTCTGGGTTCACTTATTTAGAGGATGTAAAAGAGACACCAGAAATGCCTACATTTAAGGGGCTGGAGGATCACGAAAAGGGCACCAATGAGCCAAAGAAAGTGGTGAAAAAAGTTCAGATGACCTAGGAAGCACAGGACGAGGGCTGCCAAAGTGGCTGTGGGTGCCTAGGAGAGGAAGTGGCCCCAGGGGTGTCAGGACTTCTGGAAGAAAAGGAGAGACCTGGAGAGAACAAGCCCTTGGCTTTCTCACTGGCTTCCTTGGGGACGCAGCTCCAATTCAGGAACAGGCACATGTCAGGGCCTGAGAGACAGGACCTGCTAGTGCTCATGGAAGGGCTCAGAGCAGCCAATAGCAGGAAGTGTTGTTGGGTGGGGACGTCTAAAGGAAGGAAGCAGGAAGGACTGGGAGCAATTCAAGGGGGAAAAGGAATCCGGAAGAGGAGGTGGGCAGGGAAAGGATGAGAACGTGATCCTGCGACCAAATGTAGGCAGCTGGCACGTTCCTCTCACGGACATGGCCTGCCCCACTCTGTGTCAGTTCCCTAAGGCTGCCATGACAAATCACAACTACGACGGCTTAATACAACAGGAATGTATTCTCTCGTTCTGGAGGATGAGCGTTTTGCAGGTTACAAGTTTGAAATCAAGGTGTCGACTGAGTTGGTTCCTTCTGGAGGATCTGAAGGAAAATCCACACCCGTCCCCTAGCTTCTGGTGGCTGCTGGCAGTCTTGGTATGCTGTGGCTTGTGGATGCACCACTCCATCTCTGCCTCTGTCCTCACGTGGCCTTCTTAGGAGAAGACTAGTCACTGGATTTTCAACCCACCCTAACCCAGCATGAATTCATCTTAATATAACGAATTACATTTGCAAAGGCCCTATATGTCCAAATAAGATCACATTCTGAGATCCTGAGTAGATGTGAATTTGGGGAGACATGGTTCTACCTAGCACACTCACATACAGATTATTCTTGTACAGATTTGAATCAGTCACCATTTCAAAAATTGGAATACTGCCCATAAGAATCAGTATTTCTGGAGTCTTCTGGAAAACCAAAAGTTTGAGAAACACTGGACCGCATCCCCCACAGTGAAATGGTTGGGGCTAAGACGGGATCACTACTGTTAGGATGAGTGGGCTCACTCCAATTTGTCACTGCTCCCACCCAGCCTGCTTCTCTCACTGACCTTATGTGGGCAGCCCCTGTGCAGGCTGGAGTCTGAGATCCTGGTGTAAGCCCTTCCTCCTTGGGGCCTAGCTCAGCAGTTAGAGCAGACTCCATAGGTTCCTGATGGTCTGATAGAGATCAGAGGCATCACCTCCTCCTAGGTGCACTTTCTGATCCAAGGTTTAACCATAGTCATGTTCATCGAATCCAGGTAAGCACACAACTGGGATCGCGCAAGGAAGATGGAGACAAACCAGCCCTTGTGTGGACATGTGGGCTAGAAATGGCCCTGACTAGAGATCAAGAGGCCTTTTGTCCATTTTTTGCACGTCAGCTCTGAAATTTCACCTTGGAAGAGCATCATGCCAGAGGTGAACAACACCCAATTTAGAAATCAAACAGATATGGCTTTGAATCCTAGCTCTAACCCTAACTAGCTGTGTGGCCTTAGACAAATATCTTAACCTCTCTGAATCATAGTTTTTATGTCCGTAGGATGAATGTGATTTACTCTGCCCAAGTATATTAATGTGTATGAAGTGTATTCATGTGTGTGAAGTCCCTCAGACCATGCCAGGTATGAGATAGGCACTCCTTCAATGGCAACCATGTAAAAATAATTGTCATTCCTGTTAGATGAATTCCAGTCACCAGACATTTGACATACACAGGTCAGGAGGAGCAAAGTGGATAAAGTAAAGGGAAGATGACATCTCCTCCAATCAGAAGCCTTGCTGATGAAGACATGGGGATTCTAAGTCCCTCATTGGCTACTTGAGACAGGAAATATTCTAAGCAGCAATCACCTCCTCCCCTCAGCTCCAACCCTCGCCACTGTTCTTTGCTCATTCTGTATGCATCAACCTGTATTTAGGTGACACCTTATTAAACAAGGTTTGCCTGCGACCAGGCAAGTCACAGTGAAGTCAGGAATTAAGATATAGCTTCCTGCGTTGCTTAATTGGATTACAACGATCATATGAATGCTGTGTTGACTATGAAATGTGCAGAGGATTATTCAGTAATGACTTTCTTCTGCCGTCCTTCACTAATCCTGTCAATCAGTAATGGCTTTAGATTAGGAGAGAATCCCACTGGAAGGAGCTGTCTCTCACTTACGATGGACTTCCCTGAGGGATGGGTGAGCAGGGTCGTTGTAGACCATTTATTGGCTGGTAAAGACAGCCACTATGTCTAAGTCAGTGACTCTAGTCTTCACCACTAGTTTGGGTTCCTGATCCAAATACCCAACAGTCAATGGACATTTTTACCTTGTGGTCCCACAGGCATCTCAGGATCTTAAAAAGAACTCATCATCTTTCGGTCTCCAATTTCCCTTGAACCTTTTTCCTTGCTGGATGACATCACCTTCCTCTAAGTTGTCCAAACCAGAAACCCAGAAATCTCTATGTTATTTCTACTTTCTTAAATCTGCAAGGTCACTCTTAATTCCAACTCCCAAACCTCTCTTGGATCTGTCTTCTCTCCTCGGATGTCGAGCTCTATCCATTAGGCCTTTATTGTCTCACTTTTATAGTATCACAGTCACTTCCCAACTCTTCCTCCTGTTTGTTTCTGCCTCTCTATAGTCTGTTCTTAAAAAAAAAAGTAGTTTCTAAATATCCTTTTGCTTATCTCAATCTCCTGATGAAAACTTTTCCAACACAAAACCAGAAAATACATAGCAGTTTGAGTCTCTTCTACCTTCCTGAGCCCATGCAGACATGGCTAATCAATTACCACACCGCTTCCTGCTGAGCAGGATTTGGACTCAGCTTTCCTATGAGTTCATTGGGTTCACAAGAGAAATGAGAAATATTCAACATCTCAGAATCCTTCCTCATCTGCCTTCTGCCTACCTGCCTTGCTCTAACTGCTCCTGTCCTACCTGTACTGTAGAATTCACATCCCAACAGTCCCGAGCTCTGGGTAGTTCTGAGTGACTCATACCACCTTGCCTTTGCCCACATGGTTCCCTGCACCTGGAATGCTCTTCCCTCACTCGTGCCTACCTGGAAAACTCTTACTTCACTCAAATGTCATTTTCTCTATGAAACCCCAACATCTGAGCATTTTTCTCTAAGCCCCCATGTCCCTGTGCCCAATGTCCTCTTGCACTGAAGCTGTTGGTTTGCATGTCTGTCTAGGATGGGGGCAAGGCTCATTATGCATCTTTGCATTTCCAGTACCTACCACAGCTCTGCTTTGCTCAGTAGTTGTGTATAGTAAGTAAGTGATTGAATAAATAGCATCTAAGTCTCCCTAAACTACATGCCAGACACCAGGCTAGGCACTCAGCCTGCATCACCGTCCTCCGTCCTCACATTATCTCTATCAGGTAGGCAGGTGAGCTTTTTATTCCCATTTTACATGTGTGGAAACTGAGGCTCAGAGCAATAAAGGCATTTGCTCAAGACCACACAGTGGTGGGCCCAGATCTGTCTAAAATAGTGTTCCCTCAGGGACATTTGGCAATATCTGGAGACATTTTTGATTGACACAACTAAGAGAAGGGTGATCCTGACATCTAGCGGGTAGAGTTCAGAGACGTTGCTGAACATCCTGCAACTCACTTTGATTCTACCCTCAGCACGGAATTATCCAACCCATAGAGCCAATCGTGCTATAGTGCCAAGGGTGAGAAACCCTACCCTTAAGCCTTTGTGTGCAACCATGGCTTTGATGTCTCTCTTTAGGATGTGGCTTTTTTTTTTTGAGTTGGAGTCTCACTCTGTCGCCCAGACTGGAGTGCAGTGGCATGCTCCTGGCCACTGCAGCCTCACCCTGCTAGCTCCGGCGATCTTTCCATCTCAGCCTTCCAAGTAGCCGGAACTACAGGTACGCGCTACCATGCCTGGCTAATTTTTTTTATTTATTGTAGAGATGAGGTCTCGCCAAGTTGCCCAGGCGGATCACAAACCTGTGGACTCAGGCAGTCTACTCGCCTCGACCTCCCGAAGTGCTGGGATTACAGGCTGAGCCACCAAACCCAGCCGGATGTGGCTTTTTAACTGCTATTGGTGTTTTCATTGGTTCTGATTGCTCAGGATTACAAGCTGCACAAATACTGTCAGAAAGAGCTGTCCTTTCTTTGGTCATGTCAAGAGTTGCTGAGAGAATAGGGACACACACTCAGGTGTGCATTCATCTAGATCTTGGGTCTTCATCATTAAACCACGATAAGCCCCAAAGATGATCCGTCTCAGTGCAAACCATCTCCCCAGTTTGTCCATTTGAGGGGTACCCTCCAAACTTACTCCTCGTGGAGATCTCTAGCAGCTGAAAAAAATACATGCAAATTTTTTTTTTTTTTTTTTTTTGCAGATGTTCTTAGGAGTAAGGTAAATATGTAATTTAGAAAAATCCTAGGAACTCATGATCCGAATCTGCTTAAGCCACATGAAGCCGACAGAGGGTTAACAGCACCCAATTTATTTTCATCAAGAAATTTGAACTTTGGTCCTAGAATGCAACTTAGCTGCAAGTCTACGTTATTTATTATTCATGGGGCATTGTAACTTACCACAGTCTCTGAGTAATCTTTTTAAGCCTGCCAAAAGAACCGGTGTTAATTGCTTACACTGGAACATATTTGCTGTTGGAAATGTCACACCATAATTATATCCCATTTCAGTGTCTGACAAGTAATATACTAAAAGAAAATTGGGTGGTTTTTTTTTTTCCTTTTTCTTCTTCTTCTTGTGATGTATAAACCATTCCCGAAACCCTTCAGGCAACACACAGGTGGCAAGTTTCTGGACTTGTCAAGAAGTTAGTCAGAAAACTTTCAGGGTTGGCTGACAGAAATGCAGACGAACGGGGTCTGCTGTTTGCAACCTGAGCAGTCGCACAGAGCTCACGCTCAGAATGGCCCATGTTTGTTTTATGCTCCGCATTCACCATCTTGAAACCCTTAATTTTTGAATAAGGGGCCCTGCATTTTCATGTGTACTGGGCCCTGAGAATTATGGAGCCAGTTCTGAAAAAGAGGAAGAAACAAAGGAGAGACATAGCCCACAAAGACAATGATTAAAGGGCAGGACATAGTTGATGTTTAAGGAAATGATGAGAATTTCAGGGGACCAATTATAAATTAGAAAGTGTATTGAGAGAGAGAGAGAGAGAGAGAGAGAGAGAGAGATAAGAATCAGTGATTTAGAAGGTCGTGTAGGGCAAAATGTCTAATCAGCTGATTCTTTCTGGAAGGCTTGGATTATATTTGGTAGGCTAGGCTTCTCTTAAGCCAGGGATTGGTAAACTACAACCCACAAGACAATTCCTGCCCACCACCTGTTTTGTAAGTCAAATTCTATTGGAACACAGCCACACTTGTTTATTTTGGTCTTGTCTGTGACTGCTTTCTCTATGATGACAGAGTTGAGGCATTGTGACAGAGAAACTTATGGCCCCCAAAGCCCAACATGTTTACTGTCTGGCCCCTCATAGAAAAAGTTTTCTGACCTCTGTCTCAAATGTAGGGAAAGGCTCTCTATCTGGCTGCGAGAGAGGCTGGGAACTGCTGTCCCAGCCAGGCAGCCACCTTCCCATTTTGATGGATGGTTAACTGTCTCTGCCACACCCATTTTGCAGATTTGGTAGCTGCAGAGGCTTCAAGAGGGGAAGCCATTTGCCCAAGACCACAGAGTAAGTGACAGAGCTGGAACACAGAGGCCTGCCTGACTTGAAAGTATAAAGTACATGTGTTCTAAATTGCAATAGCTTCCCTGTATCGGGTAACAGGCAGGCATAGACTGAGTGAGCTTTTGCACAGGGTATTCTGATAAAACTGGGGAAGAAAACAAGCCCATCCCAGATGGATCTTGTCCTGGAGGAGAGATTGGGCATGCAAACCCATGATCCTCATAGAAGGCAGATGCTGCTAGAGGTCTTTATTAATTCTACTGTTCCTTTAAGAAATGTACAAAAAGTTTAGGCTAATAACTAAATGACCTCACCCTTCCCCATCTTAATGCCCTGTCTCCCCTTGTCCCCTGGCTGGTAACTGATGGAATGTAATCAACAATAGAATATATATAATAGCTAACAGTTACTAGATGGCTAATATATGACAGATCCTTTAAGAATATTGGCTCCTCTTCCTCAGTATTTTATTTCCATTTTCCACTTTAGGGAATTGAGGCTCAAAGGTTCTTGTGACTTTTCCAGATAGTACGGCTAGCCAGTGCAGATCCTTGAATTTGAATTCAGGCCTTCAGAGCCCAAATGTAGGATCACTATATTAGGGTAACATAAGCTGCTATAACTAACAAACAAACCCAGTAATGTATAATGCCTTCAAGATGAAGGAGGATTTTGTGTCCACTCTCTGTCATCCAAAATGGATGTTCTTGATTGACTCTCTTCCGAGTAATGATTCAGGGATCCAGGCCCCTTCCATCTTCAACACACAACACCCAAGGCCACCATGTTCTTCTGTAACCAGATAGTGGAGGGGGCAGAAGCATGCAGGAGTATATGTAATTGGTGTCCACGAGTCAAACCTAGAAATTGCATGCAACACCTACACTTCTATTTTACTGGCTAAAACACAGCCACTTGGCCAGACCTAGCTGCAAAGGATGCTGGGAAGCAGATTCTAGTGAGTGCCACAGAAAAAGCAGACATGGATTTGACCAAGAGCCTCATACAATGCTGCTCGCTCTACTACTCTGCTCAGACTTGCTTCTTTTCCCTTCAGGTTTTTTCCAGCCAAACCCAAGTTCATTGACCTCTTTTCAGTACATGTGATCACATGGCTATGCTCCTGCAAAAGGGTCACCTTCCCCGATTCTGGGAACGCATCTCTGGAAAGCATTTCTCTGTGAATGTGGCTGTGTGTCTGACAGGGATATAGGGCACAGGGGGAGGCAAGGTTAGTAATTTAGTTGTCATTGGCTGACAGGTTAGTCTTAGAATATGCTCCTTGCAATTCAAGGCTTATGCGGAAGAGAGATGGAGAGAGGCACTTAACAAATGTCAGCCTTTCTTTTTTCTCCTGGCACAGCTGCCTCACGCTGACCCTGAAGTGTCTAAGGAGTGTCTCTGTGCGATTCCATCAGCACCTGATTCCAGCCACCCTTGGTGTTCTTGATCCGCCTTCCAGGAGAGGTTCCCTTGGGTGGGGTCCACAAAGAGCAGCCATCACAGTTGGCAGAGGGTCCTGCCCAAACTGCCAGGACGGGGATCTCCAGGGAGGAGCTCAGAAATCTGTATTTTTAATAAGCTTCCTGTGAATCTTTCTGAGGATCACTGGTTTTCAAACAGTTTCTCAACTCAGCATTTGACATGTTGAGCCAGATAATCCCTTGCTGTGAGGGTTGTCCTGTGACCGTCCTGTGTGTGCTAGGGTGTTTAGCAGTGACACTGGCATCCACCTGCTAGGTGCCAGTAGCACTCTCTCCCCCCAGAGACAACCGAAAATGTCTCCAGACATTGCTGAATGTCCCCAGGGAGTGCCCAATTGCCCCTGGTCAAGAAGGATTGGCTTAGAACATAACTCAGTTTGTTTCTGCTTCTCATGGCCCCATGCTCCTCATGGCCCCATGCTCTCCTCTCTGTTACTGACTCCCATACAAGTGGGTGGGGCCCTGTGACTCTGTCTCCATAATGGGGACATGAGTGGATATGATGGTTATGAATTGGCCATACCAAACCAAGCCCCTCTGTGCCCTGCAAGAATTCTGAGTAGTGAGACTGCAGAGTTGAAGTGGAAGCAACTGGGTTCTCGAGTCAATTCTTGGAGGACAGCCGTGTGGGAGAGCTGCCCAAGCAACACAGGAAAAGAAAACCTTTAAGAAATAAGCACCTTCCTTTATTTTATGTTTTAAGAGACAGGATTTGGCTCTGTTGCCCAGGCTGGAGTGCAGTGGTATGATCATGGCTCACCGTAGCCTCGAACTGTTGGGCTCAAACGATCCTCCCACCTCTGCGTCCTGAGTAGCAAGAAGCTGAGACTCTCGGCGTGTGCTGCCATGTTCTGCTTAAAACATGTTTGTAAGACATGAAAGGCAGGATATAGTAGTGGCTCTGGAATCAGATTAGATGGGTTCAGATCCCAGCTCTGCCACCAGCAACGTAATCTTGGTCTTGTTACTTACCCTGAATCTCAACCCCTTTTTCACCTGTAAAAATTAGGCTAATGATGGCACCTGCCTCCGTGTTTGTGCGAGGACTAACTGGAAACAAAAAATATGATCAACCAACCAAAAACATTCTGGATACCATGCGTGGCATATAGTAATTGCTTAACAAAATGCTATCTTTTATCAATATTATATTTCTGGCAGGCTTGATGTACGCGTTGTTTCTTGGTCAGCATTTTTAGTAGAGTTCTGTTTCTTTCTAATCGATCAGCTTCCCATAGCTTTATTGACCAAGGGACTAGGCCCTGAGAATATTGAAAAGGAGGGATGGGCGGGAAACAGGGACAAGGACCCCAAATTAATGTCAGGGGGATAGTGTGGATTGGTAGTGATGATCACCATCACCATGACAGAGAGAGGATGACTGATGCCACCACAAGCTGTAATGGTGGAAGACAAGGCCGAGGGGCGTCTGAATGATCCAGTCACCCTCCATTTATTACCTGAGTGCCTACTATGTGCCAGGAGGCAGATAAAAAGAAAAGCCAGATATTTTTCACATTTTTACATGCCTTAAATTCTAGGCAATCTGTTGCTTTTTTTATTTTTCTTTTAAATCAGGGTCTCACTCTGTCTCCCAGGCTGGACTGCAGTGGCACTATCACAGCTCACTGCAGCCTTGACCTCCTGGGCTCTGACGATCGTTCTGCCTCAACCTCCCCAGTAGCTGGGACCTCAGGTGCCCACCACCACGTCTGGCTAATGTTTTTGTTTTTGTTTTGTAAAGACGAGGTCTCACTATGTTGCCCAGGCTAATCTTGAACTCCTAGGCTCAAGCGATTCCTCCCACGTTGGCCTCCTAAAATGTTGGGATTAAAAGCATGAGCCACTGTGCCTGGCCTCAATCTGTTGTTTTTAAGAAAAGGAAATAAAAAAGAAAAAGCACATTTCCTGCCCGGGGTGAGATTTTAGTTGTGGTTGGAGAGACAAGCAAATAATTGTATATGCCCAGGCAAACAGGCCCAGAAGAGCATCAAAAGTAAACACAGACCTTGGCTGAGTCCTCTAAATTCACCCAGACCACCTCCAATCCACACCACCCACGGCTCCTCTCTGGCATGTTGTGTCTAGACGCCAAGGTGGCCTGGCCCGGGTGACAGCTTGCTCAACTTTCAATTGTGCTCGTATTTTTTTTTTAAATGGAAGTTTCAACAAATTCTACCCACTGATGCATTGTTTAACCAAATGTCATTTCTCTGCCTTTCTCATTTAAGTATCATCTGTTAGGTTTACACATTGGTACACCCATGAAATTAACATTACACGTGTTTCCTTTTGGAGCTGACTAATTTTAATTTATTTTAAATTATTTCCACTGTTAATGGCCTTTGGAAGCTGCAACAGCATGGGTCTTGTGTCCTTGAAGGCTTATCTTAACCCCATAACCCCATTATGTCCAAAAAGCTATGACCCTTCTGCCCCGTGTCCTGGAGTTCTCTAGTCCAGTGGCTAGCCCATGATTAAAATGAGCTTCCTTTGCCTGTTCATTTATAGAGGTTCTTACTGAGAAAAGTTTATTCTCAGAAGCCCCTTGGCTTAAATGAAGCTTCCAAGGCATGGTTGAGAAATCAGAGTCTCTTTGGTCTTCCAGGCTAATCAAGGACTGATAGCAGCTGAACTGGAACAAGAGCTCCCAACCCAATGTTAGGGGAGCTCAGTTAATACAAAACTGTGGCAGAGTGATGTTATCCCCACAGTGACACTCTAAGACAAGACAGCACTCATTCATTCCACATTCATTTAGCGACTCACTGGGAGAAGGACCGTGTCCATCTGGTCCTGTACACAGCCCCACCACCCCACCACACCGTGTGTAATCCGATCACAGTCAATTTGATGATTATTTCCCAGATAAGTGGCATGTCCACCCTGTCCATCTCTGCCCTCCCCCTCTCACCCCCACCTGCCCCAGGGTGTAGCACACTCATAGGCATTTATAATTATGTATCAAATGAACAGATGGATTTGTGCCTCTCCTCCTCTCTCTTCTTCCTCTTCCTCCTTTTCCTCTTCCTCCTCTTCTTTCTCCTCCTCCCCCTCCTCCTCTCCCCTCCTCCTCCTTTTTCTCTTCCTCCTCTTCTTCTTCTGATTCATTTCTTCTTTTTTTATTCTTAAAAGTAAGACCCTTCCCTCATGGAGACCTTGACACATGGTCTTCATCCTTCTGAAGTGACACCTCTGTGCCTGGCTCCCTCTTCCACGGGTTTCAGATCTCAGCTCTACCATGGCTTCTGCAGAAAGGTCTAAGGGCCTGGTCTGCGTTAGATTCCCACCCTTCCCCTCCCCTGGCAGCCTGTGCTTTTCCTTCATTGCATCCAACAATACCTTTGTGAAATGTGTGTCTTCTGTCCCCACCCCACCCTGTGAATATTTGAGAAAGGAGGGGGAGAGGGAGGGCGGGGAGAAAGAATGTTCATATTCATTGACAGGCAAAAGACGTCAAGGGTATATTGTTGAAAATAGAATGCCTGTGACAAGGCAGAATGTATATAATTGGGTAGAATGCGAGTGTATGAAGCTATGTGGGAAATATTCACTGAAGTGTTAACAATGGTGATATTTGGACACCTTAATATCTGGATTTTTTTCTTTTCTTTTATGCTTTCTTCATATTCTGTATGCTTGAATTTTCTGCAGTGTGCATTATCTGTGTAGACAGAGAAATCAAAGAAACAGTCAAAAGCACCTAATGAGTGAAGCTAGACTGGGTCCTGGACTTTATCCCAGGAACTGGTGCCCCGAGTACTGTGGTCTCCATGTCCACATTAAAGCCTCATCGTAGGCCTGCCCAGGTCACGCTACTGCAGGGACATGGGTCTGTGGAGATCCCAGCACACTTGAGACACGCCCTGTTAGCCGTCGCCCTGAACCCTCTTGCATGTGTGCTTCTTTATCAGTTTTTTTCTTCACGAGGAATTTGTCGAGTGTCCCAGGTGCCCCTGGCTTTGTCACCCGGCATTCCCCTAGGCCGTGGGGAAACCAGAGTAAAGAGAACATCATCCTGGCCCTCTAGGAGCAAAACCGGATGTTGTATTGATTGGGTGGACTATTGTTATTGTTGCTGTTGAAATAAACCAAAGAGCCCGTTAGCCATGGGCTTGGCTTAGAGGGCCGGTGTGCTTAGAGATGCACCTGGTATTTGTATCTCTGAAGGAAGGACAACAGAGTATTCTGAAATCAGGTTGCCTGGACACAAATCCTAGCTTTATAACTTTTTTTTTTTTTTTAAATAAGGTCTCTGTTTCCCAGGCTGGAGTGCAGTGGTGTGATCCCGGCTCACCGCAGCTTCAACCTTCTAGACTCTGGTGATCCTTCGGCCTCAACCTCCAGAATAGCTGGGAGTACAGGCACACACCACCATGCCCGACTAATTTTTGCATTTTCTGTAGAGATGAGGTCTTGCTATGTTGCCTAGGCTGGTCTTGAACTCCTGGGTTCAAGCAATCCTCCCTCCCAAAGCGCTAGGATTCAGGCATGAGCCACTGTGGCGTAGCTTTATTACTTCCTAGATGTTTGGCTGTGGGCAAATTACCCACTCCATCTGTGCCTCAGTTTCCCCATCTGTAAAACAGGAATGATAGTGCCACTTACCTCACAGATTTGCTACAAGGACTGAATGAGGTGATGCCAAGACAGGCCTTGGCCAAGTGGCCAGCACAGAGTAAACCCTGCACAGATTTGCGCTTTTATAATTACTCCTGTCTGCATTATGTGACATGACAACATTAACATGATAAATGGGAAACAGTTTGGGAAAATGTCCCTTTTTTTAAAAGAAGACACCTGCAGCACATATTTATGGTTTATGATCAGGAGGCAGTGTTAATGGCCCATAATGTGATTACTATAAGGATTTTTATTAGGAAAATTCCAACCAATTTGGCATTAATTATTGTACTGTTAACTTTAGAGTGTTACTCGCTTAATCCTTGGAGAGTTGGAGAAAATAAACCTGTTGTCAAAGCCCTTTCCCTGAGAAGTAAATAAGAGTTGTTCCCTCCTCGAGAGGCTCCATTTGTAATAAAAATAGATGAGTTGCTGCATTTTTCCATGGCAGTATTTATTGAGCCTGTGAGTCCCTCCAAGAGAGGAGAGGGGAGGACAGAGATGAAAATGTCAAGCGGCGGGAAGGCTCATAGGAGAACTAGCAAACCACGACCTCTGGGTCAGAAAGGCAAGAGGTGCGGAGCAAGCAGACGTCTGGACACGCCCAGTGCAGACCAGAGGAGGGGGTAGGGCACCTCGCCTCCTGTCTAACCCCCACTCTACATTGTGAAGCAAAGCATCCCATGCCACCCCTCCTGGGGAATCTCAAAATGTAGCCTGCCTGCCATCCTCTCTTCAACTGTGGATAATAAGCCTACTGGAAGAGCATGCCACTCTCTTCCATGCAGTTCTTGAAGTGATGGCCCTGCTGTCCTTCTGTCCCCATCTTCTGCGCTCCCTCTTGGTCTCTGTGTTCTAGCCGTGGTGGCCTTCATTTATGTCCTCCCATCTGCTGTGCACTCGTTCATCACAGGCCCTTTCATATACTGTTCTTTCTGCTTGGAAACGCTCTTCCCTTCCCTCATATCTAGTTAGCTCCTCTCTCTCTCAAGCTGTAGATTGTATCCCAAGGGATGTATCCCTTGCCTCCTTGAGTAGTATATTAGTCTTCACGAGCTTGCATAAGAAAATACCATAGACTGGGTCGCTTAAATGGCAGAGATATATTGTCTCACAGTTTTGGAAACTGCAAGTCCAAGATGAGGGTCACAGCATGGTTCTAGTGAGGGCTGTCTTCCTGGCTTGCAGATGACCACCTTCTTGCTGTGTCCTCACATGACTGAGAGAGCATGAGCTCTCTGGTGTCTCTTCTCATAAGGGTATTAATCCCCTCTAGCCAGGGTTCTATCCCTATTGCTTCATCTAACATTCATCATCTTCTTAAGTGCCACCTCTCTGACATAGCCACGGGCGGTTAGAACTTCAACGTGTGAATTGTGAGAGAACGCAATTTAATCCATAGCAAGTAGAATTTTTGAAAAAAGAATGGATACCCCAGCGCTGAGGAACAGAAGCTAAGGCTGCATGATATCAAACTACATTGTGGCTTCATGGAAAGGGCAGTTGAAGGAGTATAGTTGTAAGTGAGATTGAAAAGGGAAGAAGAGGAAATGTGTCACTTGCATGCCATTATTTCAGGTGATAATCATGACGGTCACCATTTCCTTCTCTTCATATCATGCGTTAGTCCTGAAAATAGTTATTTATGTGTTTATTATCCATCTTCCTTCTCAGGAGAAGCTGCTTCTCATAAGCCAAGGCTCTTGTGGCATGTGCATGACTCTATTATGCACCATTCCCAGAATGCTGCCTCCTGGCATATCACAAGCATGTGTTGCAGTTACCACTGCTAGGTGGCAAACCACCTCCACTTAATGGCATAAAACACCACCATGTTCTTAGATCATGGATTCTGTAGATCAGGAGTTTGGGAACATATAGGAGACAAAAGGAATGCAACATTGCCCCAAATTTACAGCTACTGCTCTATTCTAGGCACTTTCTAAGCACACGATTTCATGGATTCCTTCCTACGTGGTGGGGTCAATATTGATATTTATTTTACTGATGAGGAACTATAGCGCCGGGGTATCCAATCTTTGAGAGGTTACATAGCTTGCTCAGCTTCCCAGAGTTAGTGAGAGAAGACCTACTTTTGAACCCAGAACCAATGGATTTCAAAGCTGAACTTCTTTCCACTCTGCCACATTGCCCTTCCAGAGTTTTTGGCCCATGTTTGCCAAAAGTGAGGTGGCCATCTTGGCAGGAAGCCTTCTGCCTCCCAGGGAGATGAGTCGTCCTCAAGTAACTGCCAGGATGGTCCCCCAGGGGTCACTGGGAAATGTGAGGAGATGTTTTATAGGGCCTAGGGATGTCAAATGCCCTGTAATGTATGAGACAGCCCCACTCAGACGAGTTTTCCCTCCCCAAATGCCAGGAGTCTCTGTTGAGGAACATTGCTTGAGAAGGGGGGGAACGTGTGAAATACTAATCTGTGTTGACACCATCTGAAAGGTCCTACTACAACAATAGAAGCTGTTGTTTCCTTGCATGGCTTAGCTCAGAGGTTAAAAGTCCTCATTTTAGTGGCTAACAAATTGAGATTCGAATCCCAGTTCTACAGTGTATTAGCTGACCAGGTCAGATTACCACTTGGAGTCTTAATTTCCTCATCTATGAAATGGGAACGGTCAGAACACCTCCCTCAAAGGTCTGCTGTGAGGAGTTAATGAGATAAACTCTGTTATAATAACAAATGCTCAGCCTGGGGCCTGGCGCACAGTAGTAGCATTGTTATTATCATAATAGCCCTTTCATCCTTAATACACGGAAAAGGTAACATCAGCAGGATGGATAAGAGCTTGTGGGCCACAGCACAGCATTTTCACAGATGATATGTAACAGGCAAAGTGACTGGGACCCAGTGAATTGCGGCGAAATGTACCATACGCCATCAATATCTATCCCACCAGTTTCCATTTATTGAGCAGTACATCATTAGAATATCCCAGGGCTCTCAACAATAAAATCAATAAGACGGTTCAGCCATGGGCTGTGGTTTAATAACTCCAGACTTGAATGGGGGGAAAAGAATCAGTGAGCAGGAAAATGTCCTGAGTGCTTGGTCGGAGGTGGAGGGAGACGTTTTCTCTGAGTGGGAGAAAAAGAATGAGTGTGCTAGCCTTCAGTCTCTGGTAGAGCAGGTGGCTGAGAGCATTTGAGGCAGTCCTCAGATGCGTTTGGGTGACACTCCATCTTGAGAGATGTGGATGTTTAAAGGTAGTTAAAATAAAATAAGTATCCAAAATATAGTTTTCAACCCTGATTGCACATTAAAATAAGTTGGGTAGATTTTTTAAAATTACCAATATGGGCACCCACCAAATTAACTAAATTAGAGCATATTGGTTTGCAGCCAAGGCAGGCAGGGGTTGCATTTCTAGAAAATATAGTCGGATGATTCCCATATGCAGCCAGGGCTAAGAACCACTGACTTAGGCAAGCATTAGCCTGTGTCGGATTCACCTGGAGAGCTTGTTACAACACAGATTTCTGGTCCCTATCCCCCAGATACAGAAGGTCTGGGGGTAGGGCCTAAATGTGCCTTTCTGATTAATTTCTATAGGTTGCTGATGCTGCTGATCATGTTGAGAACTTCCATTCCTGAGCAGTGGTTCTCCACTGGGAGTGATTTTAGCCCCCTTCTCTCCTCCTTCAGGGAACATTTGTCAATGAATGGAGGTATTTGGGGTTTTATCACAACTGGATGGTGCTACTGGCATCTATCTAGTGGGTAGAGGCCAGGTGTGCTGCTAAACATCTTACAATACACAAGACAACCCTCAACACAACAAAGAATTATCTGAGCCCAAATATCAATAGTGTCAAAAGTGAGAAACCCTACTGTTGAGAACAGAGCTTTAAGAGATAGTCGTGGCTGGATGCCGTGGTTCATGCCTGTAATCCCAGTGCTTTAGGAGGTGAAGGCAGGAGGACTGCTTCAGGTCAGGAATTTAAAACCAACCTGGACAACATAGCAAGACTCCATCTCTACAAAAAAAATTTTAAAAATTAGCCAGATGTGATGGCACAGACCTGTAGACCCAGCTACTCAAGGGGCTGAGGCCAGAGGATTGCCTAAGCCCAGAAGTTCGAGCAGTGAGCTATGATTGCACCACTGCACTCCAGCCTGGGTGACAGACCCTGTCTCTACTTTAAAGAAGAAGAAGCCATTTGGAGAATGTGATGCTTTGTTTCTAAGTGAACTTAGCAAGGGAGCCTGAGAGAAGACAGAGATGCCCAGATTCTTGCTAGCCAAAGCCTGGTCATAGGCCATGGTATTTAAAGTCAGAATAGTTTGTATCTTGGTCTCTTCTCCATCTCCTGGCTCTGTGACCTTGGGCAAGTTCCTTGCCCTCTCTGAGTCTGGGACAGTTATCTATAAATGGGGATAGTTTCCATGTGCAGTGTTGTAATGAGAGGTAAAAAAACCTGGAAAGAGCCTTATGGATGTTAAGTGGTCAATAAGTTGGAGTGACAATCAGAAGGACAGTGTTTCTTAACAACCCCTGTCTCTCTGTAACAGGGAGATGGGTCCCCAAAAGCCCACCACAGAAAATACCCGACAAACCTTCCTAGGACCCTAAAGTGAGCTGGGGGACTTGAGGCAGGAAAATTAAATATCTGGGCCTTCAGTTCCATCCATGACGCCTGGGGCTGCCTGAGCATCTCTCTGCACTTGGCCTTCACCTTCTCTCATTTGTTTAACAAACTCGGCACATCCTAGTTTGGAAGCAAGCTTATGGAGTCTAATTAATATTCCCCAAGCTTCCTTCACATTCTCCTGCCTTCAAGATTCTGCCATATCCACGTTCCACCTGCCCTGCTGTTCTCATAATATCTTTGCCGCGATAGATTCACCTTTATTTTTACGTAAGCAAATTTGATTTTAAAAGTGATTTTGAATCATGGCCATACGTGGAAATCTTGCTGACACTTGCCATGAAGAGACAGCAACCCTGCAAATGAATCGGAAAAATCAAAACAGTGACATTTGATACTGGCTGGGCACGCCTGTTACTTGTCTGAGATGCCCTCCCTGTGGACAGAACTCTCCTCTTTGGAAAAGAAAGTTTAGCGAGTGCTGCTAAGGACATGTTTGCATTGACCTGAGACTTTGCTTGATGGGCTGCTCAGAAGGTCTGGATAAGAATTGAAGGGATTCCCAGTCTCACTCTGATTCAATGCCATTTGATGTCTTGTGTGTGCCCCATGTGAACTGTGTCTGAGGGAACTCTGACATCTCATTTAAGAACATGAGCCCTACATCCTAAAGGTTAGGTCCCTGTCTACCACTCTCCAGCCCTGTGAACAATTCCAAGTTTCAATGCAGTGGGTGAGAGCTTCAGGCTTACACCATGCAGGTCAACACCTGGCTCATCTTGGTCAAGCTGTGTGAACTTATCTGCCTCAGTTATAGCTGATCTTACAGCACTGCTTAGAAGTGAGTTCTCTTTGATGGATGAGGAAACTGAGGCACAAGATGTAAAGTGATTCACTGATGAATGGTGGGGCCAAGATGCAGACCCAGGATGAGCCCCTCTGAGGAATAGCAGAGTTAGGAATTGCAGGGTGGGTTTCTAAAACTAAAACCTCAAAAATAGTTAGTTACCTTAGGATCTAGCAATTCCATTTCTGAGTATACACTCCAAAGAATTGAAGGCAGTGATTCAAAGAGATAGTTGTGCACCTATGTTCATAGCAGCACCATTCACAATAGCCAGAAGGTGGAAGCAGCCCAAGTATTCATTGACAAATGAGGGGATAAACTGGTATATTTATACAGTGGAATATTGTTCATCCTTAAACAGGAATGAAATTCTGACACATGCTACAATGTGGATGAACCTGGAGGATATTGAGCTAAGTGAAAGAAGCCAGTAACAAAAGGACCAATACTGTATGATTCTACTTATATGAGGTTCCTAGAGTTGTCAGAGAAACAGAATAGGGTCTGCCAGGACCTGGGGGAGGGGAGAAAGGGGAGGTCTCATTTAAGGGGCATAGGGTTTCAGTTTCTCAAGATGAAAAGAGTTCTGGAAATGGGTGGTGGTGATGGTTGTGCAGTATCGTGAATGTATTTATCATGACTGAACTGTGCACTTAAAATGAATAAGACGGTAAATTTTATGTTATACATGTTGAGTATTCCTAATTCAGAATCCAAAATCTAAACCTTTTGGGGCACCAGTATGATGCCACGAGTGGGCAGCTCCACACATAAGTGCTGAACACAAACGTCGATTCATGTACATTATTTTAAAAATTGGAGAAAATTACCTTCAGGCTGTGTGTACAAGGTGCACATGAAACGCAAATGAATTTTATGTTTGGACCTGGGTCCCATCCCCAAGAGATCTCATTCTGTGTACGGAAATATTATTCCAAAGTCTGAAATGCTTCTGGTCCCAAGCATTTCAGATAAGGGATACTCAACTCGCGTGTCTTTTACCCCAGTTCTGAAAGTGAAGAAGAGGTGCAGGATGCTCAGGGGGGCTGTGGCGTGAACTCGCAGAAGGAATGAAGAGGGCCAGGGATGGCTTCCCCGCGAAAATGTTGTTTCTCCTGAGACTCAGAGGGTGCTGGCCTGGCCAGCTTTATCCTTGGACTTGTGCTTTCTTGGCTTCCTCTCTCCAGGCTCCACGACCCCCATTTCCTATCCCCTCTTCCCCTCGTTTCTCCTTAAGCTGGGCGGATGGGTGATGGGGCCACCCCTCAAGCAACAGCCGCCATGGTGAAAGGAGTTCTGGGCTCCATGATTGGCTCCTCCCAGGGATGCTTGGTGCTTCTGAGCAGAGGTCCTTGGGCTGCCCCAAAGCCTCAATAAAAAAGGGGGACCCAGCTCCCAACCAGTTTGCTGATGAGAGGAGACAGCCACACATGCAACGATTCAGGCCTGAGTCTTCCACTTTGGCCTCTGGGGGCTCGGTATGTGGATGAAGCTGTCTGGCTTAATCCGTCAGGCGGGAATCCTTCGCTGAGACCTCTCCCCCGAGCTCAGCTCTGTGCCAGGCCTGGGGGCCAGGATGGCATCCTACAAGAGATAAGAGCATGATCTCAACTCGTAGGGGACTCACTGACAGCTGTCAAGAAAACCAACCTGACCATCAAGGGAGTGCAATTTCCTATGCAGTGGTTTTAACTCCACAATTGGGTTAGAATTTCAGACAATTCAGAAATTTCATTTCCCTCATTTGGCAAAATAAAATATGCGTTTCGGAGTCCTGCAGACCTAAGTGTTTGTCTCCATTCTGACACTTATTAGAGAGGGCAACTTTTGAGGGTTACTGTTTTTTGAGGGTTATTCGGCGCCTCCTGGCCTCAGAATTCTTCCTGGTGAGATGTGGGTTATTATCATGGCATCTGCCTTTTGGGACCCCGGGATGATTAACTAATGAGATCACTTTTAGACAGTACTTAAGACATAATGAGTGGGTTTTATTATTTATTTACTTTGCTCCTTTTTAAACAGAGACAAGTCCTCACTCTGTCACCCAGACTGGAGTGCAGAGGCACAATCATAGCTCCAATGTGGCCTCCAACTCAAGTGATTCTCTTACCTTGGCCTCTTGAGTAGCTGGGATAACAGGCGTGTGCCACCTTGCCTGGCTAATTTTATTTTTATTATTTTAAAGACAGGGTCTCGCTATACTGCCCACGCTTGTCTTGAACTCTTGGCCCCAAAAGATCTTCCTGCCTCAGCCTCCTGAGTAGCTAGTATTGCAGACATACAACACCATACCCGGCTAATTTTATTTTTATTTTTTTAGAGACAGGATCTCACTGTGTTGCTCAGGCTGATCTCAAACTCCTGGCCTCAAGTGATCCTCCCACCTCAACCACCCAAGTAACTGAGATCATGACATGAGCCATTGTGCCTGGCATAATGAGTGTTTAATATGTGTTTGATACTACTACTAGTCTATGAGAGTCTACGGGACCAAGGACGGGAGTTGGCTTGCCCAGGGACCCACGACTAGTTCACAGCAGAATCAAGACTTGAACCCACCTTGGGGCTCTTCATCCAGTATTTTTACCACCACAGGATACTGCCTTTTTTAAACCCATTGAGAGCAAGGGATTCTTTCTAGGCACTGGACACCTTCCAAATTTAATCCCCAAAAAGCTGTTTTAAAATGTCTCAGTAGGAAAAAGGCATCCTCTGCCCGGGTCCGACAAAGAAGCTAGAATGTGTGAGGATTTCTCCTCTGATGACAGAAATCCTGCTTTCCTGCAATGTGCATGCTGCTGCTGTGACACTGTTCCCCATCTATGATCACAGGTCACTCCAACAGGATCAGGGATGGATTGCTCGCCCCACCTTATAGATGAAGAACTGGTGATCAGAGAAGGGTGATGACTTTCTGAAGTCCCCACAGAGGAGGGCAACATCCAGACCCCAGCTCTGGACCCAGGGCCTTGCCTTCATGGGCAGCATGGAGCTGGTGGCAGTCCAGCTGGGAGCTTCCCAGCCCGAGCTCCATTTGCATACAGCCCTGTTTCACTTGTCTGTGTTCCCAAGACCCAACCAACCCTCTTCTTTGGAAGCAAGTCAAAAAGTGTCCCCCGCGGCCACCGGAAGCAGCCTTTACAGCGCATGAATAGAACTGAGGTCTTTGTTGGTGGAATCACTATTCCAGCCAAGCAGCTCCCTCACATTTGCTGCTAATTTGGATCTGGGCAGACATTGCAAAGGGAAATTCCGGTTATGGATGTTTATTTTCAAGCGGCGGACTCCGGCATGGAGCCAGTTGCAGCCTTGGGGTAGAACTCTGGAGCTGGACTGATTGCTTAAACTAAACTTGATCCTGATTGTTGTGGATGAACAGCCAAATAGAAATAATGATGATTACAGTAGAGTTTATTTGGCATTTACTACACATGCCAGAAGCTGTGCTCAGTACAGTACATGAATGTCAATGTGAGGCAGATTCTGGGATCATACGTACCCACTTTCCAGATGAGAAAACTAAGACTTGGAGAAATTGCATAACCAGTCCATACCCATTTTACAGATGAGAATACTAAGGCTTGGAGAAATTACAAAACCCATTCATACCCATTTTACAGACGAGAAAACTAAGGCTGGGAGAATTCGTATAACTGGTCCAATGTCACACAGATCTGCCTGACCACAGGCCACACTCTAAACTCCCGTCCCTTATTTTCTCCTCCCAGATCGGATTTCTGAAAGACACTACATCCATGATCAGCACCGACACCATAACATTTGTGTACACTGACCCTTGCAAAGCACCTTCGTCTCCACTATCCCTTTGGAGCTCAAGGATTACTTAGACCTTGTTTGACCCATGATGAGGCTGAGAAATGCAGAGTTGCAGTAACAGACCTGACATGCACAGCTGGTTCCTGGCAGAGCTCTCCATGGCTCGTCAGCCTCAGCCGTCTCACCTGTACTGCAAAAATATATTTGATATTCTCCCCATAAACCTGGCTTTTTAACATTCATATGAAGTCAGCTTCTCCTGCTGCCGCTAATCACTCTGATTTTTTCACTTATTTTCTGTTTTGTGCCATGGGAATCTGATTACATTGTTAAATTCATAGGTTTTTTGGGGGGCGGGGAGAGCTGGGCAGTGTTTGAGTTTTGATCTCTCAAAGAGTTCCATGTTCATAAAGACTCGCATAGCTCTGACCACATGTCATTGTTATCTGTCCCACAGCTGAAAGTCAACCGACACTCTCCTTCTAGGAACAGATTTTCCTCTATGAAATGGGGACAGTTTGATTCAGCATTGTGACAATGATAGGGCCCTGGGATCACAGACAAAATCCATTCTCAGCTCAGGCACATCCTGACAGGGACCTTTCTGAACCCCAGCTTCCTTGGCCATACAATGGGAAGATAATAGCTCCCTTCTCATAGAGATTTTGATAGAATGAAATACAAGAAATATAGAAATTGGTTAACACATAGTAGGCACTTAATAGATGGTCGATCTTTCTCCCCCTGGCTGTCTCTCCTTCTCTGCCTCTCATCCCCATCTCCATCTCTCCCTCTCAGTGTGTCTTCTTTCTTTGGGTATTTTTATTCCTTCCCACCCACCCCATCCCCAAAATAGCTGTACTCCAGAAGAACTCTGGGTTTTTTGTTCCCCATTCTCTTTGCAGTTCCCCAGACTAACTGTCTGACCCAAAGATGACTTTATATTTACACCAAAGAAACTCCTGCTGGAATGACTTTCTTGGATTTCCCAGGACTCCTTCCCTTTCCAAAAGAAAAACATCCATGTCTCTGTCTGCCTATAAATCTGCCCTGCTTTCTAAAACCCTAAAGAGAAGTTACAAAAGGCTTTTCTCAATGTCAGCATCCAAGTCCCTTTTAAAGACCAGTGTAGAGTCTTCACACCAACCTCTCTATCTGCAGAGAACTGATAGAAATAGTAGGGCTGACTTTGGAGTCAGCAATGCTCAGCTTCCCCTCTGGCCTCTGTCCTCACTCACTGTATCCACCTGGGAATTTTGCTGACTTCTCTGAGCCTCAGAGCATGAGAATGCATTCTTCCCAGTGTGGAATAATGATGAACACAGAACCCAGGTTGTCCACAGTGCATATGCATAGCAAGTGCTTAGGGAACATCAGCTCCTCTGGACCAGAGCAACTACTCTTCTTCAGAATGCATTCATCATTCACTCATTCATCAACCATGGCAACAAAACTCATGGCTGGAGGAAAAAGAAAGGCTTGATCTTGGAAGCCCCATAAGCCGTGAATGGATGGATGGTTTTGGGGATGATAGCCTCTTGGATGTCTTTCCAGATGGTTGGTTGGATGGTTTGCTGTGGATGGATGAATGGCTTATATGGATAAGTTGTTGGATTTGGATGGGTGGGTGGATAGATGAATGGATGAAGGATACATGAATGGAAGGGTGGATGGATGGATGGGCAGATGGATAGATGAAAAGATGTAACTTTATTTATCACCTAGAGTCAGTCCCTTGTCTAATACAAAAACACTTACAATACCTGTGACACTTCTGAAATCCATGCCTATTTACCTGCAATAACTAACATGTATGATATTTCATTAGCAACAAGTATAATTGTCATAAACTTCTCCTTACAAACTCTAGCTATGATATAATGTATATTAGTGATTAAGAGCATGGTCTTTGGAATGAGACCTGTGTTTGAATCTCAGCTTCATTAATTAAAGCAATGTGACCTTGAACAAATTCCTTGGCCTCTCTAAGCCTATGGTTTTCTCATTTGGAAAATAGGGACGATAGCAGCATTGTTATGAGGATTGAATGATCTAATGAATGTCAAGGGATGGCCAATGCTAAGTAAAAGGTATTGTTATTATTCTGAATCAAAATGCACACTCTTGTAACTTTTTTCTTTTCACTAAGAACCAGGTGTGTGCCAGGTACTGTTCTAATGTTGCTTATTTGGTGGCAAATGAGATAGAAAGAGGCTTTCATCTCTTGGAGCTTATGTCCTAGAAGAATGTTCAGACAATAAACAAATACACAATAAACAATTTCAGGCAGTGTTAAATTCTTTGCAGAAAACAGAAATAGGATGAGAGGAAAGAATGCAAAGATAGAGTGAGTGGCAGGCAGGAGTTCTTCTTTTGGACTGTGAACTAATGACCAAATGATGCAACCATTCAAAGACCTGGAGAGAGGGTGTTCCAGGTTGCATGGATAGCCAGTGAAAAGGTCCTGAGGCTGAAATAGTTTTGTTCAAGGAAAAGAAGGAAGGCTTGGTGGTGAGGTGGAATGTTGGACTGACCCAGGGCAGAGAGGCCTATGCAATCAGATCACACCAGCCACGGAGGCTGTGCAGTGTGATTTGGACATCACCCACATTACTCTCATCCTGTCCTCTAGGACAGTTGTTCATTTGACAACCATTCAGCCTCCTGATGATATCTCACAGGCCTCGATCTTCTGACCCAACCTCCACAGTCTCCATTCTCAGCTCCCCCAGCCAATGTTCTGGGCCACCTACAGCTACTACCTGGCAATGTTCTAGGTCCTACAAACCTAGAACCCAAAAGAAATCAGGTTGGACCCAAAGGAAATCAGACCAAGGACAGCCAGATGATGTCCAGTTGGAATTGTAATAAACTAAACCAGGAAGCTGTCTTTCTTCCTGAAGCCTTGCCCCTAGAGTATTTGGGAAAGAAAGAGAGGAGGTTTGGAGGCTGATTTTCAGAATAAAAGATGTCTAGAACCATTTATTCAGGCGGATCTGGTGTAGGATCTGGCTTTAAAAGAAAAATGATACCTGACAGTGACTAATCTTCAGCCTGACCAGCCCAGGAACTCAAGCCGGGTCACTGGGACCCAGAATCTCATGGCCACTGGGCTATTCCCTCTATGTTAGTCTTGTTTTCAGGAAACCTCTCCATGTGAGAACAAAAAGGCTCTTCAAATCTTCCTGTCTCATATCCAACAGAAAGAGATCCTCTCTTATCCAGTAGCTCCAACACAAGCCTGGAGTTTTGTCCTGTTGGCTACTTGACTTGGTTGGGTCTCACATCCATCCCTGAACAGTACTGTGGCCAGGGACAGTCAGTATTTGGATTGGCCAGGCCCAAGCTACATGACCATTCCTGGAATTAATGGTGGAGTTAGACCCTCCCCTTCCACATGGACTGAGAATGGAGGAAGGGCATAATGCCTCAAAAGGCACTGGATGGTAAAGTTTCAGTTTTGGAAGATGAAAAAGTTCTGGAGACCTGCTGCACAATGTCGTGCTAATAGTTAACGATACTGCCTGGCACACTTAAACATTTGCTACGAAGTTTGATCTTATGTTACCTGTCCTTACCACAGTTAAAATAAACAAATTTATTGTATGCTAGGAAATTACGAGTTGGGAGAAGAAGGGAGAATGGATTCTGGACAGGCAAAAACGGCACCTGTCTTACATTTTCTAACACAGAGTTAGCCGCTTCTTTCTCTGTGGTTCAGGAATACATCCCTTACAGCTCTCGTCTCCTTCTGCCTTGTTCAGTAGTTTCACGTGTGTCCATATGTCTCCTCCAGCCTTTTAAAACTCCTTGGGATGGAAACTATGTCACAAGCACCCCAGGATCCCATACTCTTTTTGTGCCTGGACACTTGAAGGTCTAGGACATGCTTGGTTACATTGAGTCAAGCTTCAAGGCCCATTATGACGGCCATGTTCCTTGACCAGTCTCCAGAAGAAGCACTGGAGAAACTTTCCGTCCCCCAGATTGGGACATCTAAGCCTCACCCTCCCCTCTCTCTGATCTCTTGCATTTTCCTCAGGTAAAGCTAACAAGAATGTGCAGTGGGATGAGGACTCCGTGGAATACATGCCAGCCAACCCAGTCAGAATCGCCTTTGTCCTGGTGGTCCATGGCCGCGCCTCTCGGCAGTTACAGCGCATGTTCAAGGCCATCTACCACAAAGATCACTTCTACTACATCCACGTGGACAAGGTATGGTGCCTGCTTAGATTGCCCCATGCTGGGCTTCCTCCAGGGTCTGCCTGTCCCTCTCTGATACTCACCTCCTCCATCACTCATCCAGGCTGCCCTCCCTTTCAGAGAAGGCTTGGAAGCTGACCAGCTGCCTCTCCTTGGAGCATTTGGTCTTTAAGTGCTGTGTGTGTATGTTCGTGTGTGTGTTTGCGTGTGTGTTAGTTTCAAAGTTTCCAGCTGCGACTTTCAGCTTTCTCCATAAGCACTGTTTTTCTTATCTCTTATTCTCATTACCCAGTGCCCTTTGCCTGCCACTCACTTACTTCTTGGGAGTAGCTATCCCAGGGGTGGGCACGCTTTTTATATAAAAAGACAGTAAATAATTTAGTCTTTGTAAGCTGTGCACTGTTTGTCTCAGCTCCTCAGCACTGTGCTTACAGTATGAAAACAGCCACAAAAAACATGTCAGCACATGGGCATGGCTGTGTGCCAATAAAACTTTATTAACAAAAACCTGCAGCAGCCTTGCTGAGTCCTGAGCTGTTTTGTCCCAGAGGTTTCTGTTTGTTGGCTGATAAGACATGATTATGCTTTTAGTCAAGTAGCCAAAGGAGACATTTCATCCGGAAGATTTGCTTCTAGCAGGCCTGTGAGAGGGAAACGTGGGGGGAGGGGTAAAGGGAAGGAACAGAAAACAGAAACTCCACGCCCAAAATACACATGAGGTTTAGATAGAATCATATTCCTCAGTTTGTTATCCTCAGACCACATGCAGCTGTCAAAATAGAGTCCCAGGTAACACCAGCCCAAGCCTCGTGAACCAGTAGCTCAGAGGTAGAGCCAAGAAGTCTGCATTTCAAATATCTAATGTGAAATCTTTAAAAAATAATACAAGTTTGAACAGCAGTGCAGAAAAACACTCCAGGCCTGAATCAGCTACTGGGCAGAGTTCACTGTGTTCAGAAGCACTGTCAGCTAGAAGGGAAGAGACAGAGAGAGGGACAACAGGGACGAGGGACATGTCTGCTGAACTTCACCTTTTCTATCCTGGGAAAAGCGCTCTAATTATCTGCATCGGCAAGTGCTCCAGTTCGCCAGGCAGTATGACAATGTCCGTGTCACCCCCTGGAGGATGGCCACCATCTGGGGGGGAGCCAGCCTCCTGTCCACCTACCTGCAGAGCATGCGGGACCTCCTAGAGATGACCGACTGGCCCTGGGATTTCTTCATCAACCTCAGTGCCGCCGACTACCCCATCAGGTAAGGCAACCAGTAGTCCCAAGCCAGCCTGGTCTGATCCCACCTCCCTCCCTCTCCCTAGTCATGGCTGGGAAACCAGAAGTCAGGGCCTCAGCTTCCGATCCAGAGATGCTTTCTGCCTCATTGAGATGCCACGTGGAGCTTACACTCTGACTCTGTAAGATCTCTCAGCATAGGATTCACATTGGACCTGAAAACCATTCATGCATTCTATCATTCTTTCACTCATTCCACAGATAGTTACTAAGCACACGGTTTTCCCAGCTCTGGTCAAGGAAGTAACAGTGCTCTAAAGCTCCTACCTGCATGGAGCTTCTGTTCAAGTAGAGAGATAAATGACCAACAAAATTAATACAATGGGATATTAGGAAAATAAAGCAAAGGGAAGAAGTTGGGGAGAGTTTTATTTATTTATTTATTTTAGTCAGGGACTCACTTGGTTGCCCAGGCTGGATATCCTGGGCCTGGGCAATCCTTCCACCTCAGCATCCCAAGTAACTGGGACTACAGGTGTGTGCCACCAGGCCTGGCTAATTTTTTTTTTTTTTTTTTTTTTGTAGAGATGAGGTTTCACTATATTGCCAAGGCTGGTCTTGAACTCCTGGGCTCAAGCAATCTGCCCATCTCAGCCTCCTAAAGAGCTGGGATTATAGGTTGGAACCACCACACCTGACTGAGAGTTTTACGTTTAACAAGGGTGACCAGCAAAGTCCTTGTGGGTAAGAACTGAAGAAGATGAATCAGGCCTATGGAGAAAGTGGTACTGGCAGGTGGCTAGGGTAGGATCGTGCCTGCCAGATGTGAGGAACAGCAGGGCTCCATGTAGGACAGAAGAGGTGAGGAGTCGTGTGGCAAGAGCCATAGAGGGTCAGAGAGTAAGTTTGGGGTTAGATCATGGGGATTCTAGAATTTGGCAGTTACTCCAAGCAAGATGGAAGCCATTGGCATGTTTTGAGCAGAGGAAGGACAAAGATCTGACTTAAAGGTTAGACTCAAAGGGGCAGAATGGAAAGGAAGAAGACAGGCCAATCACAGCGGTCCAGGCAGGATCACAGCCGGGCGTCTTCATGCTGTGTTTGACCCATGGGTGTGTTTGTTTGGCCCTTATCCAGTTTTGACAAATGAATTGGTTGCTCACCTTTTAAAATTGGGAGTTTTCGTGTGAAACCACAGATTTCTAGCTTCTTTTTTAAGATCTGCCCACTCTGGCCTCACAGCCTGCTATGAGCTGCAATTGTCTGGAGCTGGTGGTAGTTTGGTGGCAGCAGCCTCAAGGTGGTGAGAAACACGTGCAGCAGCGACCTCAGATGCCACCAGGAAGGCCTCTCCCTTTGCTCAGACATTAGTTTTCAGCTCTTTCAAATAGACCATAAGCAAAGACGACTCCTCTAAAGGTCTTGTAAGAAAAAAACCAAAAAGAACATAAGCTGTATTTCATATTGAGAGGGCCGCTCTTTGCTTTGTGTCTTCCATCTTGATCTGTTGACAAGAGTGAAAGGGAAAGCAGGTGGGTTTGGAGGGAGGCCTTCCTGTCTCTGATGGCATGAGGGCATTGGGTGCAGCATTCTCAAGAGACCATGATAACGGTATCTTAAAAAAAATAAACAAACACTTATTAGGGCACATTTTACACATGACAAGAGTACCAGGAATACCACCACTTATACATCACTTGGGTCAATTCATGGCCAGTCTTGTTGGATCTGGATTTTCAACCTCTTCCCCAACCCTGGATTATTTTGAAACAAATCTGAAACATCATGATTGTATCTATAAATATTTTAGTGTATAGCTCAAAAAGATAAAGTCTTTTAACAAAGCATCAATATGACAATTACACCTAAAATATTAGCAGGCATGTCTTAGGTGTCATCAAATATCCAGTACATATATTCCCAAGTTTGGTTTTTGAATCAGGTTCCAAATAAGGTGTAGACATAGAAGGAAAGCCTCTCTTCAAAGCTGGAAATGCCTTCTTTCTCCTTCTCAGCGTGACCTTTGGTAACCTTCTTCAGTCCTGGGTTTAGGGGCTCTTCTCACCATCTGCTGGGAGACCCTGGACCCTGCAGAGAGTCAGAGGAGGTACCACCTCTGTTGAGTTTGGACAAGACACACCCGACGCCCCAGAACCCAAGAAAAATGATGGGCACTAGAAAGGCACTGTTTGTTTTTGTTGGTTTGTTTGTCTGCCCATAGGAAATCAGGGGTAAAAGGGGGTGGTTATAGAACACTGCTGGTAGATTTTTACTTACCATGTTTTTTTTTCATTCATTCATAACAAACATTTATTGAGCAACTACTGTGCTGTGCGTCAATTAGTGCATTTCATGAACAAAAGCAATGTAGCTTCTTCTACTCTTCCCCTGCTCGTGGAGCACATATCCAGTTGAGAAGACAGACTCACACAGCCGTGCAATACAGACATCATGCAAGATGTGAAAGGGATATAAAGAAAGAAGGGTGTGGGAGCGGAGGCGAACAGCAGGGGTGTCATCCGGAGGCAAGAAAGGCTTCTAAATATGCAGCTCTTAGTCAAGCCCTGAGGGACAAGAAGGGATCTCCTGACAGGGAAACCGGACAGAGAAAATCATTCTATACCAGGATTTCCCGACCATGGCACTGTTGATGTTTGGGGATGGATCATCCTTTGCTGTGGAAACTGACCTGTGCATGTGGAATGTTTAGATGCCAGAGGCACACCCTGCCCACTTATGCCAGCCACAGATGTCTCCAGACATTGGCCAGTGTCCCCCAGGGGCCTCAATCGCCTCCAGTCAAGAACTGTCATTTCTAATAGTGGGAACAGCCTGGGAGCAATGTGAGTTGGAAATGAACTTGCTGAATTTGAGAAATTTTAAAAATGGCCAGAATATAACAAGAGAATGAGGAGAGGTAAGTTTACACAAGTACAGGGCAAGGAGGAGTTAGAGCATTTTCCCTCCATCTTCCATGAAAGGACTGAGTTTGAGAACATCCCAAAATGTTAATCATAGTAACAACATGGCAGGCATGTTCTTTACCCCTCACACAAACCTGTTTAACAGATGGGTAAACTGAGGTCCAAGGCCATGTGATGAATACATGGCAGAACAGGGATCAGAGCCAGTTTTGTCTGGTTCTAAAATTGGTGTTCTTTCTGCTTGAAGTAGGCCTCCTGGGGAAGTCAGCAGGCCCACACTGGTGGGATGGCCCATGCCATCTAGAAAGCACAGAAGGGAACAGTCCATCCTTTGTGCTTGTGGCTGGGTGGGGTAGTCATTACACGGCCTTGCAGCAGGGAATATTAGGGGAAGGTACTTGGAGGCCACCTGTTATCCTCGAGTCTGAGGAACTGTGCTCAAGGTTCCCACACTTTTCCTTCTCCAGAATTCCAGCAGAGGCTTCAGAGGCCATGTCAGCCTAGGTCAGGGGGCTGTCCTAAGCCAGAGACCCCTGGAGGCCTGGTAGGATGTGGGAGTGGAGGCGAACTGCTAAAATATTAGCAGGCATGTCTTAGGTGTCATCACTGCTGCTCCTTGTTGCGTTGATTTGCAAGCTGAACCTGTAACTGTGGCCACTTCACCTGAAAGGGCCAGCTCTGCTCAGCATTCCAGAGGGTGAGTGCTCAGACTCTCAGATGGCTCAAGGGTAGAATCAGTTCCGCCACTTAGCTCACAGTGTGACCCTGGGCAAGTAAACCCAGTCATAGGTGAAACCAAGACATAATCATAGAACCTAACAGCCCACTGGGCACTTGGAAGCTGCTCCATGAATGCCAACTATTTATGTGTAAGCTACATCCAAGTTTGCATCCGGGATCTCAGAAAGCCTGTTTCGGACCATGTGCCCAACCACTTTGGGGTTCAGAGATAAGAGTGGTCTTAATTATAGATTTCGTGTGTGGGTCTCTCACTTCTTCTCCCTCTACCTTGCTGATCTCATTTACCCTCCTCCCCTCAATTCTTCTGCCCACTATGTCTTGCCAGCTTCATGGCCAGAGGCACTTTATGCATCAAGCACCGCTGGTTCCTCTAGCTATTGTTTTTCTGAAGTTGCCCCACACAAAAACATATGAATTTTGCAGATGAATGGTTTTTTCCTGGGCAAGTCTGATAGATTTTTACTTTCCATCTGCTGCCCGATCTGTAGCTTCCAAAACCGCCACTTCTCTCTTCCCAGGGAGGATGAACAAACTCAGGAGCCTTCCCAAAGGGGCAGGAGTGTCCAAGTCGGACACTTCTCAGAGGCTCTGAGAACTTGGTAGCTATCCAAGGGCACAGCCAACCCAAAATGGCTTCTCTGAGCTGTTCTGTGGCTAGACATCACCTCCCTCCCTGTGGCCTCTGCCCTGCCCTCCCTGGGGGACCAGACTCTTCCACTCCTAGGCAGTAAAGATACACTAGTCTTTACTGGTTACTAGCTGTGTTTAGGTCTTGGACACGGACAGCCTGGTTTCTGATTCTGCGCCACCACTAATTGGCTGAGTGAATTGGTACAAGTGGCTTCAGCTTTCTGCATCTCAATTTCTCCACCTTAAAGCAGACACAACATTAGTACCCGATTTAAAGGGCTATTAGAAGGTTTCAATGAAATATTGCATGTCAAGGTCTTAACATGGTGCCCGATACATAGAAATACAAGCAGTTACTTTAGCCATGGAGTAATGTAGGCATCACAAGTGGGACTTCATCATCTCCTGAGCTGTTTTTCCTTTTCTCTTTGACAGAGTTAAAGGAGTAGTGAAATCGTTACTGAACTCACATCTCTGTCAAAAGTGAGAAAAGCAAAGTTAGTCTGTGAAGAACAAATATTTCAAGAAAAACAAGATGGAGCAAACTCGTTTATGAATGTGAAGAATATTCCTTTTTGGCATATGCAAGCTAAGTGTGTTTAAAGACTCTAGGCCTTGCCACGCTGCTGGTAACATGACTTTCTGGCCTGTGTAGACTCTGGTTGGAACTGGTTATACACCCAACACATGGATGGAGATGGAGGTTTTCAAACTCAGACCTGCTAAGTCTGGAATCCCAAAAGTCGTAAAGATTTTATTCAATATGTTCTATTTAGTAAGGCAGAGATGCCTGGCATACTTGGGAATGGCCACAGGAAAGACTAAAGCCAAAAGTACTTTGCCCTGTTGCGTGACTTGGACTGGTAATAAGAGACTTCACACTGTCTGTCTGTCCTTCCCTATGGCCTGCGTCCTGGGCAACTCAGATATAAAGAGAGGAGAGTTGATTAGCCGGGCATGGTGGTTCATTCCTATAATACCAGCACTCTGGGAGGCTAAAGCAGAATGAACACTTGAGGCCAGAAGTTAGAGATCTGCCTGGGCAACAGAGCAAAATCCCCTCTGCAAAAAATAAAAACTTAGCCGGGCATGTTGACACACACCTGTAGTCTCAGCTACTCGAGAGGCTAAGGTGGGAGGATCACTTGAGCCCAGGAGCTCAAGACTGTAGTGAACTGTAATCATGCCACTGCACTCCAGTCTGGGCAACAACAGAGAAAGACCCTGTCTCAAAAATAAATAAATAAATAAATAAATAAATAAATAATAGAGAGAGGAGGGTTGATCGTGTCCTCAGCCCCTCCCAGGGCTTACATTGAGTCTGTAGTGAGTACACACAAGCATGTGCACATGTGAGCTGGTGTGAATACACAGAAACTGATGGGCAGGGGAAATTTTATTGACTTTTTCAAGCTCAACTCAGGGCCTACTATTTCTGCTTCTTGAGGAGTCCATGGTAACAAAGGACAACCCAGTTGGGCCCACCACGTGGACATTTAAGTTACATTAACTGTAGATCCACACATCTTTCTTGAGATACTACCAGGGCCACGGGCTGGAGGCATGAGTGCTGCTCCGAGCGGCTCCACAGGAAATATCAGCTGGTAGAGACAGGAAGCAGGTGGCCAGGGCTTCTGTACACACTCTCAAAGACCAGCGTGTATATGTGGTATCCACCAAGTGACTCACAGTGCAAACACTTACTGTACACCTACTGTATGTCAGGCCCTCTGCTGGACCCTTCAGCACATATTCTGTCTTAATCCTCATTTCCCAAACACAGCTTTTAGTGGGTAAGTTTAAAGGAATTGGTATTAGAACAGAACAGAGGAGGCTTTGCAGGGAAGTCAAGCCCTTGGTAATACTCAGCATAGACCCTAGTCGCCCTAAGACTTGAAATTAAGTGAACCGGGCATCTGTGTACAGTTGTTTCCAGATGTTTCATTCCTTGAGTCTGCTCAAGGGTCTGGAATGGGTCAAAGAATTCCTGTGGTTAATAACAAGCAGTGACCACAGCAAATGCACATATAACATTTACACACACATGTGTGTACAAACTACAGACTGACTGTGAGCCCTGGGAAGGGCTGAGGACACAATCAACCCTCTTCTCTTTTTTTTAATTATTATTTTTTGAGAGTCTCCCTCTGTTGCCCAGGCTGGAGTACAGTGGTGTGATCATAGCTCACTGAAGCCTCAAACTCCTGGGCTCAAGTAATCCTCTCGCCTCAGCCTCCTGAATATCAGGGACTACAGGTGCATGCCACCATGCCTGTCTGTAACATTCCTGGCATTATCCAAATGCCTTACATAGACCGGACAGCAACTCCATGGTATACACGTTTCTGATATCTCTATTATTCAGATCAAGAAACTAAGGTAAAGAGATGTTAAGAAACTTGCCTGCAAGGGTACAGCCAATAAGTGGCAAAACCAGAATCTTTTTTAAAAATTAAGATAAAATTCATATAACAGAAAATGAACCATTTTAAAATGCTCAGTTCAGTGGCATTCAGTACATTCATAATCACATACAGTTATCTAATTCTGCAGTCGCCCCCCATTCAACTCTCCCCCAGCCCCTGGCAACCACAAATCTGTTTTCTGTGTCTGTGGATTTGCCTATTCTGGACATGTCATATGAATGAAACTATATTTGTAACACCTTGTGACTGGCTTATTTTGCCTAGCGTAATATGTTCCAAGTTCACCCACATTGGTGCATGCAGCAGCACTTCTTTCCTTTTTGATGGCTGGCTAAAATTCCACTGTGTGGATATATTGTGTACCACAGTTTATCTGTTCATCATTCAATAGAACCAGAATTCTGAAGAGCTCCCAAAGTTCCTGTCTTCTGGCCAGGTTGGACTTGTGCTTTATGCCCTGAATTGGAGACTTCACCTGGTTTAAGAAGATGCAACTCTGTCATATGGGGCTTTGCCCAGCGCTGCTACTTGAGGACTCTTGTGAACTAAACCCCAATGGCACTTTGGTCATGGAGGGGTGTGGATCTAGCACACTGGTCTGGTGATCCTTCCCACTCACCCTGGCTCTTCTCTGCCTAGTCTAGGCCCTGGCCTCAGCTGAACAGGAGGGAAATTCCCAGTGAGTCTCATTGGCTGAGGCAGATTCAGGTTGAAGATGGAGACATGGAAGACTACAGTGTTAGGTCTAAGCTTCCCTTTATCCTTCTGTCACCACCCAAGCCCCTTCTGATAGCAGCTTGTGGGTACTTTGCGGAGGAAAGCACTCAGGCCAGCCCAGTGAGGCCAACTGAAGATAGTCCTCTATTCCACGGGTGGGTTCAGGAGATAGGGGTCCTTCTAACTTTACCCACTCACTCAACAAGTATTTATTGAGCACCTACAATGTGCCAGACACTGTACTAAGCACCAGGTCACCAAAAGTGAGGAAAAACATATCCACCCTCGTCATAGTGGTCAAGGGAGCAGACTTGAGCCAGACTGCCTTGGTTCAAATCCCAGCTGCTTTATTTACTAACTGTGCAAATTTGTACAAGGGAGAATCACTGAATGTCCCTGTGCCTCAGTCTTCTCATCTGTAAAATGGGTATAATAATAGCACCACCCCAGATGGCTGCTTAGAAGGTTAAGTGAGTTGATACATGTACAGTGCTTAGTATATAGTAAGAGCTGTCTGTGTGATAGCCATTGTTACTAATAGAGGGAGACAGACCTTAACCAAAATGACCACATTTTGAACATAATGTCTCCAAGTCATGTGAATGTCCTGAAAAACAGAAATGAGGAGTCTATGAACATTTAGCAAGGGAATCTCACCTGGATTAGGGGACTGGGTGCTTCTCTGAGGAGGCAGCCTGTGAACTGAGATATATATGTTGGGTAAGAGTTTATAGTTTCCCAGGAAAGCATAGCAGGAAGAGGGGGTGGCATGGATAAAGACCCAGTGGCAGGAGGGACTCTGGAATGGCTGAAGAACTGGAAGAAAGCCACCGTGGCTAAAACGTAAGGAGCAAGGGATTGTCCTCCTATATGAGAGGTAGGTTGAGGCAGCCCACACGCAGGGCCTTGCAATAGTCTATTGGGTTGCTAATGCCTTAGCCTGTGAGCCATGAGGTCTTAAGGGGGAGTCATCGTATTTACAATATTGAGAGATCGTGTGGCTGCTGAAAGAGAGTAGTCGGGACAGGGCCTCACATGGGAGTGGGGAGTTCAGCGAAAGGGCGGGTGCTTCTGCTGGCTCCAGAGCCACGCCCACAGAGCCGCTCCTTCCACACCTCCAGGTAGAAGCAGGTGTCCTGGAAGCCCAAAGGGGCTTCCTGAATCCAAGCAGCCACTTAGGCGTTTAGTCACACAGAGCCAGGCAGCGGCCTTCTGTTTGTGGAGCAGAACCCCACACCTGTACAAAACAGCCCTGTTCAGGAGACTCACAGAGTGTTTCAGCAGGGGCTGGAGCAGAGAGCTGAGAAACCCGGCAATCCGAGATATGAGAGTCTTAGGAGACCAGGCCAGAAGGGAGCTGGTCATAAGCCAAGAAGGACCCAGCCCGGGGATCAGGGGGAGAAGGAGGGTTGAATGATTACAACAAAGAATGTGGGCGTAGACCCCTTTTTGTCTCCTGTTCTTTATTTTTTTAATTATGGTAAAAATATACAAAACATAAAGTTTGCCATCAGAACCATTTTAAGAGTATAATTCAGTGGTATTGAATATATTCATATCACCACCATCTATCTCTAGAACTCTTTTCATCTTGCAAAACTGAAATATATACCCATTAAACAATAACTCCCTATTCCCTCCTCCCCCCAGCCCCTGACAACCATCATTCTACTTTCTATCTCTAGGAATTTGACTATTCTCGGTACCTCATATAAGTTGAGTCATACAGTATTTGTCATTTTGTGACTGGTTTATTTTTACTTAGCATAAAGGCTCAGGGTTCGCCCATGTTGCAGCATGTGCCAGAATTTCTTTCTTTTTTAAGCGCTGACTATATCCCATTGTATAGATATACCACATTTTGGTTATCTACTCACCTGTCGGTGGACAATTGGGTTTCTTCTGCCTTTCAACTATTGTGAAGAATGTTGTCATGAACATGGGTCTCTTCAAAACCCTGCTTTCAATTCTTTGGAATATATACCCAGAAATGGACTTGCTGGATCATATGGTAATTCGTTTTCAGATTTTTTGAGGAACTGCCATGCTGTTTTCCACAGTGACTATACCATTTTACATTCTCATCAGCAGGGACTACGGGTTCTGATTTCCCGACATCTTCGGGGACTAAGGGTTCTGATTTCTCCACATCTTCACCGACACTTGTTATTCTCTGCTGTTTTTTTACAGAAGCAATTTTAATGGATGTGAGTTATAATTTTTTCTTTTTAAAGAGCACAAACTCCTTAAACAAAGGGCCTTAAAGGCTTGGGCTAACTGGTATACCACTTGGTAAAACCCTGAGTTTAGCTATAGGGAGTTGCCTCCGCACATGAAATCTCAAATGATTCTTCTAAAACTTCTTCCCATTCCACACCAGTCCTGCTTCTTGTTGTTCCATTTCTCTGAATAGGACCATCCTGGTGCTCACCAGAAACCTGTGTGTTCTCTACCTTGCTGCTCCATATGGACCTTGAATATTCTCATTCTAACCCTGACATCTCTTTTATGTGCATTCCCACCTGTGACTCCCTCCAACCCTGTCCAGGTCAGGCCCTCATCACCTCTGCCTGGGACTTTAGAGTGCCCCCAGGAGAACACAGGCTTATCCAGACCCTGCAAAGGGCTAGACCTTCTCAAGACCATTTCCTGAGCACCTACCAAGCTCTGGACCCTGGGAGAATAGCTGGAAGCAGGACAGACATGGTCCCTGCCACAAGAAGCTGGGCATCTGATGTGCTTCTCAACCTGTCATGCAGTTCAAATCAAGGTTCTGCATGATTCTCAGAAATCCAGGAACTCCATTCTAGACCATTTCCTTTTGGGTGGCAAGAGTCTTTTTATTTTTTAAAGCCCACCAGCTGACTATACAGTGTGAGAGCTGAAAACTGCTGGGCCAGGGAGAGAGAGACATTCATCACATAATTACAGAAATAAATAGCAAGGTGCATGCTGTGTTGGAAAAATGTTAGCCTCAGTATCATATCTGGGGGCCCAACATGCAGATCTGTGGGTGTGACCATCTCCCCTGTGGGCTACTTTCTCAACATCCCAACCACTTTCGTTCTTTGGATGTTCAGAGACACACACACCCTGTTTTTTGAGACCCCAGAGTTCCTGGATTGAAACTGTCCAATGAAAGCTCCACCCAGATAATGTGTGAGTCTGAAAGGCTGTATCTGCTCAGTCTGTTGTTCGCAAGGAGACTGGAAAAACACACGTAATTATGCCGTTAACAGTTTTGTTTGCCTCTAGTAACAAATAAACATATCCTCAGCCCTGTTATTTTTCAGGCTGAGGAAGCATACTCCTGCTCTTGCAGAAATGCAGTTTACTTCTTTCTTGCCAGCTGTTCTGGGTTTCCTGAGCTGTTTCACTCCTTGAGGCCAGGACTGACCCAGAGTATCCACCAGACAGACTGGGTAAAGCTGGAGCTTTTGGGGTTCTTGGAGTTCTTATGGAACTCACTGGAAAGGCATTGACTCTCCTCAGAAAGCTAAGAGTGGTCCTATCACCTTAGGAAGCTGTCCTGGCTAAGGATGTTCCTGAAAGGATGTGGGAGAGTTCAAAAAATCAGCATAAAAGTTGCAGAACAAAAGGCAAGAACTGTTGTGACTGTTTCACCAAGAGATGCTGCCATTTGGCTTAAATATGTTCTAACCATATTGTTGTTTACTTATTATTTTGTTTGTTTTTCCATGTTTTAACTACTGAAAAAAAAAGATTCAAAGTCCTGGTGAAAAAGAATTGATAGTTCTAAAGTCATGTGTCCATTTTTTGGCCAGCAGAGAGCAGAACACTTTGGCCATTCATGCATTCATTTATTAAACAAATTCTGTCTGAGAGCCTACTAGTTGTTAGGCAGTGTTCTAGACTAACACTGTCCGGTAGAACTTTCTGGGGTGATGGACATGTTCTATAATTGTGTTATTTTGTACAGTGGCCACTAGCTAGATGTGGTCATTAAGAGCTTGAAATGTGCCTGTGGGACTGAAGAACTAAATTTTAAATTTGATCTGATTTTAATTTAAGTAAACACTGCCATTATGAACCTTACATTTGTGTCATGGGGTAGAAACCCTTCCACTAGAGAGAATTATGCTGCTATTACCAGAAGAAGAAAGGGTAGATGCTGAACCGTTCAGAAATAAATGTAGTCTCCACCCTCGGCCAATTTGATGGGCTCACCAGATCCCAGATCAACCATGCATTGAATTTTGCAAGGGATTTTCCTTCTAATTCCTCCCTCCCCAGATTTCACTATTTTCCTTCCTCTTGGCAGCTGCTTTCTATGAGTCTGGATGGGACGTTTCCCATCCTGGCATCCTCCTGCCATGTGCATTAAGCATTTTTGCTTCTTGGCAAAGCACAGCCCTCTTTTGTGTAGCTTTTCTGCCAATGGCCAAGAGTAGGGATGGTGTGCATGCTGGGATGCTCCAAGTGCATCCAAGGACGTTCTGGGAATTTGGATGTGAGCCCAGGGTAGTCCACAATGTCGGTAGGTCTGTTATTCTTCCCCCTGCCTATCCCTTACACTTAACCATAGGTGAAGATTATTTTAAAGAGCAATCTGGAGGAACAATATGGCCTAAAAGGTCAAGTGGGATAAGGGAGGGGAGTTTCTACCACTTTTTATTGATGATGACAAAGATTTGAATGAGTACAGGGCCCAAGGGGCAGGGTTAAGGTCCAATTATTAGGCATATAGATGGAAAATATGTGGATGATGATAGTGATGATGATGATGGTGATGATGCTCATGACTGTTATTAATTTCCTTTCTCTCTTTTGCTCTCATCCTGAGTCATTGTCTAGCATGGCGAGTGCTCAGTAGTGACTCTCAAAGTGGTTGCTTGGGGAAGTCCTTCAAGATCTGCCCGACTCCAGTAGCTAATCATCATAGCTAACATCTCTTGAGTATTTACTGGGTGTGGAATCCTGGGCTGGATGATTTCCATGCGTTATATAATGTCACCCTCACAGCAACCCCAGAAGGTACATTCTATCACTGCATGCCATTTCATAGATGAAGAAAGTGTAGGTGAAATGTGAAAAGTTAAGGGATGTTCACAGCATCTCACAACTGGTGGAGATTGGAGCCAGGAGTGAAACTTTTGCTTCTGTCAGCACCGGGGGGATAAAAAGACCTGTGTTTTTAACCCACAGGTCTTATTTCACCTGCTGGATAGTTCTGCACTAAAGCTCTCCCACTAAATCTTTGTTTTCTTTGTCTGGATGAGGATACAGGAGGCAGAGGTTTTCCAGTAATGAAGACGTAAGCACGATATGTCAGAACCTAAGATCAGGGTCACCTAATGTTCAGCCAGCTGCTAAACCACTACCACTTTCTGCTTTAGTCCCCACAGCGTCCCCATGAGGTGACGTACAGAAGGGTACTGAGACTCAGCGGGTTCAAGTGACTTGCGCACTCAACTGACTCCCAAGGTGCTTTGTGCTCCACCCCAGCTGCCTCGCTGAAGAGGTTGGCTAGCAGGTCGCTAAGCAGTTGACCCCAAGGGGAAAAATCCATCATCGTCATTCAAGAGCGCGATGCCCACCACAGGCAACCACAGCCAGTGTTGTCCCATCTCATTATGGGTTCTTTCCTTTTCTGGCTGATGGAAGATTGAGGCGTCACCCATTGCATTTGGTGGTACCCAGGCACCAGCTGTCCTACATTAGCTATGGCAGCCCAGCCTTCAAATTCCTTTGTAATCCTGTTTCCTTCTGAACTTCAGATTCTCCTTATCGCTCCCCTAGCTGCCTAACTGATGGTGTCCAGTGGAATTCTCATTCACTTAAATATTGTCCTAATGCAAACATAATTAGAAAGGAATGTTGCTGTACCTCCAAATATGCCTGGCAATACTGGCATTTTCTGCACTATCAACTCCTTCCATGATGGCACAGATGAGCCTATGTAGTGTCAGCCTGCCTTGGATTTGAATCCTGTTGCTATAGACTGAATCATGTCCCAACAAAATCCATATGTTGAAGCCCTAACCCTTGTACTTGGAGATATGTCTTCTAAGGAGGTAATTAAGGTTAAATGAGGTAAAAAGGGTGAAACCCTGATCCTACCAAATTAGTGTTCTTATAAGAAGACTTACTCGCTCTCTCTGCCTTAAGAGGACAATGTGAGAAGGTGGCCATCTGCAAGTCAGGAAAAGAGCCCTCCCCGGGAATCAAACTGGCAGACCCTTTAGTCTTCCCAGCCTCTAGAACAGGGAGAAAATAAATGCCTGCTGTTTAAGTCATCCAGCCTATTGTATCACGTTATGGCCACCTGAGCTGACCAAGGCACCTGTCCTCATCCTCTGCCAGCTGTATGCCCTCAAGAAAGTGAATTCTGTCTATGTGAGTCTCAGTTGTCTTACCTGTGAGAGATAACAGTGCTACATATCAGGGAGCCATACAAGAAACAACAGCCAGGTGGCTTTATTTATGCATGGCTTTATTTCTAGCTCTCTGATGACAGCTGGGTTGGAGCCTGGTGGCTCAGGCCTGGAATCTCCATATGACCTCCTCTTCACCCTCTCTCCATCTAAACATTGGGACCAGGATGCTCAGCTGTGTCAATGGGTACAGAGAGGAGTATGGCTGAGTCTACTGGGAGGACCCTAGCTTACTCTACCCACCCTGTTGCATAAACTTGTTAGTGTGTGTGGTCTTGGTCCCAGGAAGGTTAGACACAACCCAAGCCCGTGGAAAGAAATGCAAGAAAAAATAGTGGAATCTGGGCATGAGGGGGTCCGTCACAGGACAGTTATTCAACCCATTCATAACTACGTCTCAGCAACCTCTCCAGCACTAAGTAATCCTACTGTCAGTTCCTCCTCTCTTTGGGAAAACCTAGGAAGGAGATGGGCATGGGAGGGCAGCAGGCCAGAGTGTTTAACATGAGAGATTCTGGAACACAAGGCCCAATCCAAAGCTGGACTTTTTTTTTTTTAAATAACAAAATGGTTCTCTGATGATGATGATGATGAAAAGTAAGACTCCTTTACAGTTATTTATTCTAAATGAAAACATAGCCTGACCTTTTGGTTGGTCACTTTCCTTATTCTCTCCTTTTTCCTTCCCTCTTATATTTTATATCTCTACACCCTTGTACTAGTACAGAAATACAGATGGGTAGTGGCATTGCCTTTGAGGAAATCCAATTGTGATGAGAGTTGAGAAGGTGGTTGCCTTGAACTGAGCCATCTTTGCCTGTAACTGAGACCCCCTTCAGCCCCCATTTCCCCTCTATGCTGCAAGGCTGTTTGAAGAAAGCCCTGGTGTTCCTCTGTCTCCTCTACCCCTATGGTGTGAAAAAACACTGTCCCTCTAAGTCTGTTTCTCTGCTTATTCTTGAATCAATACTGCTGCAATCTTCCTGAACTTTTTTTAAGATGTGGGGTACAATTCAGGGTTAGCTATATAAATGGTCATTGTACAGGTAAAGTTTGGGCCTCACTTTGGTCCCTACATTACCTGGTTTGAGATCAGGTAACCTTACTGTTGAAGTGTGCCTGCCCCCTCTCCTGACAGTTTCCCACTACTGCCAATCCATTTCTTGTAGTATTATGATAATTGTTCAGGGTCCATTTATTAGTGACAACATGTGGTACTCAGTTCTTTGTTTCTGTGATAGATATCTGAGTATTAAGACTCTAAATTCCTGAACTCTTAAGTGGGAAATTTTCTTTATATTCCCAATTATACCAATCCTACCCCCATCCCCAGGCTCAAGTGGTCCACCCCTGACCACCCTTGGGCCCAGGCAGTGCCAGAAAGTGGCTTGGACATCTGGTCAGCAGCCTGGCAAAGCCAAGGCAGAGATCAAAGTCCCTATCACCCATCAGACTCATCCCATTCTTCCTCCCACTCCCACCCTTGGAGTGAAACAGGCCACCAAGAACAGGATGAGTGTCTGGAACCCAGATTCTGGCCCTGGTGAATCCAGAAGTGGAGAATGGGAAAGAGGAAGGCCTTTGAGAGTATTGGCCAGTTTTCCCATGCTGGGGGTCAAAATGAGCTCCCACACCAGTGTTTCATTCCCTTGAGGAGAAGAAATGAAAATTGTGCCCCTAAGAACCACTGCCTGTCTCCTGTGTCCTTTCTCCTCCAGAGAGGGATTCTCCTCAGTGCAATTTAATTGTGTTCATCAGTCAACATTACTTGGCAAACAAGGCCAGGGGCACAAACATTGCCACCCCTTTTTCAGTATAATTGTGCTCTTTGGGATGCTAGGATCTGGTTTAAGGCCAAGCAATTTTTGATTACAGAGTCAATCTTTGTTTAAAAGTTTGCCACCCCAGGGAAGTTTCTAACAAGTTACTTTAAACAATGCATTCTCTGGACACCTACAGCTAAATAGTCCCATTAATCCAAATTGCTTTGCTGGGTAGTGGCGGAACCATTCAGCAACTGGGGCAGTGTCTTGGACAAGCTTCAGTGACAGTGATGGTTGCAGTGCCAAGGGTGCCGCTTTGTCATGAACTGAGCCACCAGGAGGTGGCCCCTTCCCTGAGTGTTCCTGCCACTCAAGGTGTGTGCAGAGTGTTAAATGCTTCCCCCATGGTCTCATTGGATGTCTCAGCCATCTGGTGAGAGAAGGCCTATGCCATCCCCATTTCTAAGAGAAGAGATAAGGGGACATGCTCAGCCACAATACACCCATGTCCTTGACAGCTAGCCAGGGCTTCCCAAGTATGGCCCATGGACCACTTGCTGTATACCAGATAATTTAAAGTGACATACACAGCTAAGGCTTTGAATATGTCAGTATTTATTTATATTAACATACCTACAGAAAAACTAACATGTCCAGCCCCAGATTTCCAAAACTAAAAAGTTTTGGCCACCTCCTGATTTAGCCAGGCATGGTGGCTCCCACCTATAATCCCAGCACTTTGGGAGGTGGAAGTAAGAGGATTGCCTGAGCCCACGAGTTCGAGACCAGCCTGGGTAGCATGGCAAGACTTCATCTCTACACTAATTCAAAAACTTAGCTGGGTGTGGTGGTGCATACTTGTAGTTCCAACTACTTGGAAGGCTGAAGTGGAAGGATTGCCTAAACCCAGCAGGTCGAGGCTGCAGTGACTGTGAGCATGCCACTACACTCCAGCCTGGGCAACAGAGTGAGACTCTGACT
>CAUYQG010247570.1:0-15566 GCA_963574415.1 Tarsius wallacei | reverse complement strand
GGTGGGAAACGATGGGGGGGTGGGAGGGATAGGGGAAGCAATTAATGGCAGTAAATACCTGTCTGGGGATGGGGGGACATTTCTTACAAACAAGGGTGCCTGAATGAGACATATTTGTGTACCTAACCCTTAAATGTACCCTTAATATCACAATAAAAAAAAAAAAAAACAAAAAAAAAAACAAAAAAAAAAACAAAAAAAAAAAGTCAAAAAGAATTTAAGGAGCCTTTTCTTCAGAATTATAATATGATTTCAGGGCTTCTAAAACAAACTGAAGAATCTCCAAACTGTATTTTTAAAAGAGAGCCAATGGTGTTTTGAATGAGATGATTGAAGAATACTGGATGTTAACAAAATTACAAAAATTCTTTAATTGCTAAGTTCAGACAGTAAACGCTAAAGTAAGAGAACAATTTTATGACAATTGCTTCATTGTCAATAGAAAGAACATCAGATACTATTTGAGCAAAATTATGCAGGCTATGGGAAGTATCGTCAACATTTTCCATAAAATCATTCATGTTCTGCTTCAACTTTGAATAAACATTGTTTGCACTTGTATGCTAATATCCACCAAAATTTCTACTGGCATTATCATTACCAAAGGCAGTACATTTTTTTTATTCACTCCTAACTCAAAAATAGAGTTTCTGAAAAAAATCTTGTTTCTGAGGTTTCATCTGGAAACTCACAATAGCCACATAAGCAAGGCTTTTTCATGAGAAAAGTTTTGCACAGGCAAAGGAAAACTGTTTTTCTGCATTGTCATTACTTGAACCTGTGTCTGTGCTCTAAAAGGTTTAGATTTCTTAGCATGAATGATTTAAATTTACCATTTAGATCTTCATAATCTCTGTAAATGGATCTATTATATTTTTAATTATTGCAGTAGATTTCACCCTGGCACATAGATAATTGCTTGCAATTTTGGAATCAGAAAATTTTTCTGGTAATGGTACATCCGAAACAGTCATTTGAACTGAATGACTGATGATGATTTATAGTGTGGTAGGCCATTACATCTTCCACTGTGACTATTTTATTTCTCTTAATCAAAAAATGTGTAATTTTATCACTGTCTTTAGTACTAGTTGAAGAATTCATGCACAGATGTTAGTATATGATGGTTTATATCTGATTTTCCACCATTTTCTATATTGAATGGACAATTGCATACTACGCAAAAAGCTTTCAAAGGACTTGTCCCTCATTTAATAAATGTCCACTGTTCATGAAATTCATCACTTTTATACTTGTCTATGAGCATTTCAAGGCTCAAGGATATACAAACAAAAATAGATAATTATTGCAAGAACGAAAGACTGAATTTGAAAATCTCAGAGCCACATCAATGTGTCTGTCACTCACAAGTCCGAAAAAGATCATAGAGAGGAATTCAATGTTTGCAAAGTTGTGAGCTTGAGAACTGACAAATTGAATGTAACATCTGATGTGGGGAATAAAAGTAAACTTCCCATTTGCTTATTAGGACAATTGTACTTGTTAGGCACAGACCTCCTAAACAAAGTCAGAGTTGATCCTACATAAGATTTGGGGTAGGCTTGGAGGTCAGGGATTGGCAGATGTAAAGAAGCAGGAGTGTTTAAGGATTGATGGACTTTCTGTGTGTTCCTGTGGTCACTAGACTAGGGCTGCTGTGGACCCACAGACTTTCAGAAGCAAGGCCACTAAGGTAGAAAAACTTGCTAGAACTTCTACTGTCTCGAAATGAAAAGCTGTCACTGATTAGCTGACTTTCAGGACTAAGGTTTTATCAGTGATTAGCTGCTTCTCAGAAGCCTAGGAAAGTCATTGATCTGCTAGCATACGGCAGCTTGGTTAATCGAGTGAGGCTGTCACTGACAGGCAATTTTACTAATCAGTAGTTACATCTAATGAATGGTGGTTAGTTGTTCATGACTTTGTACCGTGGCAAAGAACAGACATTTCCTTTCATCAATACTTCTTTTATTTAATTAAAAAGTCCCCACTTTTGATCTTCCCATAAACAAACCTGCAGGAGAGACCAGATTTTTATTTCCGGGGTTTGATTTCAGCTAGTGTTGCCTTAAGTAATTTAATTGTCAATTACTGTGGTCAAAAAATAGCTCTAATGCTGAACTTTTGCAGCTTATTAGAAAAAGCTGCACGCAGGACATTTGTGGTTTCCCAATAAAGTCTATACAAGATGTATAGCAAAATCTTATAGAGTATATACCTTGTATATTTAGAACGTCTGACAACCCTAGAAAATGGCCATATGTGAGGAATAGTCTTCTAGCACTGAGTTTTCACAGTAGTGCTTAGGAGATACCCCAGAACTCTGTGTCAGGGCCCACTGCCCTGGGGGATACTGAATGGGCAGAATTTTAGACTTTCAGTCCTTCTTTCACCTAGATTGTTCAGACTTCCTCATGGGTTGGATTTCTGCAGAAGGCATCAGTTGTAATAAGAGGTCCCATGTCTAAATTTTTTAGGACCACTATCTGCCAGTTAGATACAAGATGTATCATGGAGTCTCATCATTTAGACACCTGTGCTCAAGATTTCCTCCAGTGCCTTGTTGTGTATTAATAATAAACTTGGGTTACTGTGAAGTTGCAAGCCACCCAGAATAAACATAGTAGTTAGAACTGAGAAGTGTCTGGGCATTGTGGGTGTAACCTCAATCTTGAACAAAGGCAATCAAGAATAGAATCCTAAAAAGGGACTTAAGATAGAAGGTGAGTGATTAAAAGGTCAGGATATATAACTTTATATATACTATAAGCCATAAATAAACAAGCATAGGCAAATGCACATATATATGTTTAGAAAAGAGACCTTAAGAAAACACAGAATATACAATCATGTCGTCTGCAAAGAGAGATAGCTTGACTTCCTCTTTTCCTATTTGGATACCCCTGATTACCTTCTCTTCTCTGATTGCTCTAGCCAGGACTTCCAAAACTATATTGAACAGGAGGGGTGAGAGTGGGCATCCTTGTCTTGTTCCAGTTTTCAGGGATAATGGTTCCAATTTCTGTCTGTTTAGTATTATGTTGGCTGTGGGTTTCTCGTAGATGGCTTTTACTATTTTGAGGTATGATCCATCTATGCCTACATGTTCGAGGGTTTTTAGCAAGAAGGGGTGCTGGATTTTATCAAAAGCTTTTTCTGCATCTAGTGGGCAAAATATATGAATAGACACTTCTCAAAAGAAGACATACGAGCAGCCAACAGATAAATGAAAAAATGTTCAGTTTCATTAGTCATCAAGGAGATGCAAATTAAAACTGCACTGAGATACCACCTAACTCCAGTCAGAATAGCCATCATCAATAACTCAAAAAATAACAGATACTGGAGAGGATGTGGTCAAAAGGGAACATTTCTACACCGTTGGTGGAAATGTAAACTAGTACAGCCTCTGTGGAAAACAGTGTGGCAATTTCTAAATGTTCTAAAAATCGACCTTTCATATGACCCTGCAATCCCCCTACTGGGAATATACCCAGAAGAACTCAGATCACTCTATAAAAAAGATACCTGCACATGCATGTTTATCGCAGCATTTTTCACAATAGCAAGAACATGGAACCAACGGTGCTACCACTCAAAAGAAGACTGGATTAAAAAAATGTGGTACATATACACAATGGAATATTATGCAGTCATAAACAAGAACAAAATCATGAACTTTGCAGCAATCTGAATAGAATCAGAGTTTATAATACTAAGTAATCTTTCACAGAAACAAAGATCTTAGTATCACATGTTCTCACTCATAAGTGGATCTTGAAGAACTACCATAATACTATAGCAAAAGGATTGACAGTGGCAGCAAACTACAGTGGGGGGTGGGGGAGGTGGGATTCACAGTAGCCGAGATCTCCAGATCTGCCTGGGGAGAGGGGCACACCTCATCAACAAGGATACCTGCACAATGAATATCTGTATACCTAACCCTGAATTGTACCCTATAATTAAATAAATAAAATGTATATATTTAAAAAAAGAAAACATAGGAGAGTTTTCTCTAATTGATGGCTTTCTATGTAAGTACTTTCTTCCTTTAAAATCTTCCCTGAATTTATTAGGATTTATGTAATTTTGATTTCCAACTGTTTTGAGAAAAAAGGATGATATCCTATAGCATGTAAACTACTGTATACACAACATTTCACTTTACCTAAACTTATGGCCTCAAATGACCTCTATTGATGAGGTCAAACCTAATCACAACTGAGGTCCTTCTTCTGAAAGCCAGACCCATGTTTTCTACTGCCTGCCAAACACTTGCACATGGACAGACAGCAGAATCTTGCATGACCCACATTGACTTCATCCACCACAACTTCCTCATCTGTACTTCTAATTCAAATTATCACCAGCTCACTCCTTTACTATCTTCAATCTTAGTCAAGAAGAATAGCTTCTACCAAGTCATCCAGCCTTCTCTCAAAGACTCACACATACAGAATTTCCAATAGTCACTGACTTCCTAAAACTCACTCAAAGTCTAACTCTTCACTGTTATTACACCTACAGCTTGTATTAAGTGCTTTGTTTCTTTTTGTTTTGCTTATTCAGTTTTCTCCTCAATCAGTCCATTTGTCAGGGTCCAATCATAGAAGCAGGATCAATGAGACTACATATATATACACACGTATATATACTATTATTTATTTATTTGTTAGTTTACTAAAATAAATAAAATTACACAATTAACCACATTGAGATACCACCTAACCCCAGTAAGAATAGCCATCATTAATAACACAAACAACAATAGATGCTGGCTAGGATACGGAGAAAAAGGAACGCGTTTACACTGCTGGTGGGAATGCAAACTAGTGCAACCTCTTTGGAAGACAGTGTAACGATTTCTAAAAGAAAAAAAAATTGACCCTCCATATTACCCAGCAATTCCCCTATTAGGAATATATCCAGAGGAACTCAAGTCATTCTACAAAAAAGATACCTGTACATGCATGTTTGTTGCAGCTCTTTTCACAATAGCAAAACCATGGAACCAACCATGCTGCCCATCGAAGCTGGACTGGATAAAAAAAAATGTGGTACATATACACAATGGAATATTATGCAGCCTTAAAGAAGGACAAACGTATGGACTCTGCAGCAACTTGGATGCATTTAGAATCGATCATACTCAGTGATCTATCACAGAAACAATGAACAGAGTACCATATATTCTCATTCATAAGAATATAATACTAAGAAAGGGATTGGCAGTAGTGGGAAACTGTCAGGGGAGGGGAGGTGGGATTGGCAGTTGAGGGAAACTGTCGGGGGAGGGAGGAGTACACCTCATCAGCAAGGGAACCCTCATAATCAACGTTTGTGTACCTAACCCCAAATAGTACCCCACATCTTTATAATAATAATAATAATAATAATAATAATAATAAAAGAATGATTGGCAGTAGTGGAAAACTGCCAGGAGAGGGGCCGGGAAGGGGGCAGGGAAGCAGGATTGGCAGTAGTGGGAATCTGCCTGGGGAAGGGGGGACACAGACACACCTCATTAACAAGGGTACCTGCATAGTAAACATTTGTATACCTAACTCTGAATTGTACCCCACATCTTTAAAATAAAAAAATAAACAAAAGAGAAAAAAAGATTATACGAAGGTTATATGCACCATCTTTCATTTTTCGATAAATTTGAAATTGTATCAAAGTAATTTTTTAAAAAATTTGATAGTAATACTAAACTTAAATAGGAAGCACATGTTAATTATCTTAAGAATGGATAAGACAAACTCACACACCAGAATCTATTCAACAGGAAACAACCAACTATATGGTATACTTTTGTCTTAGTCCTTTCATGGTGCCATAACAAAATAACTGAGACTGGGTAATTTATAAAGAAAAGAAATTTATATCTCACAGATCTGAAGGCTAAGCATCCAAGAACAAGGCACTGGCAATTGCCGTTGTCTGGTGAAGGCTGCTCTTTACTTCATAGATGGTTCTTTGTTGCTTCTCCTCTGGAGAGAAGAGACACTGGTCCTCACATGGGGAAAGGAAAAAAGGCAAGAGTATCAAAATCTGTGTGAAACCTTTTTTTTATATACATAAGGGCTTTAATCTCATTCATGAGAGAGGAACTCTCACAACCTAGTCACTTTTTAAAGACCCCACCTCTTACTGCTATCACAGCGACCACTATGTTGCAATACCTGATTTTTGGAGGAGACGCATTTAAACCACAGCAACATTGCAATAGGATAACACCCCAAAATATTTATCGTATGAAAAAAACCAGACAAAATTGATACTCTATGTTTCCATTTATGTAAAATTCAAGAACAGAAAAAACTAATTAACTTATAATGATAAAATCAGAACAGTTTCTGCCTGGAGGAAATAGGGATTTATGGGCAGAGATCAGGAAGGAACATTTTTGGGGTGAGGAAAATATTTTATATTTTCACTGGAGTGGTGGTGACCCTGATGTATAAATTCATCAAAACTTCAAATTGTGCATAAAAATTTGTGTGTTTTGGTACACATTTTATTTAATTTTTTAAAGCCTCTATGTAAAGTGCAAAATTAAAAGCAGGAAAAGAAAATTGAACATTAAAATGTTTTTACCATGTGTTTGAGATTTTCATGAAAGTTTATGCTCTAGTTTGTGTTTAATTCTAATTATTAGCTATTCTCAGCTTTAGTCCTTTATTTACCACTTTAAATAAATTATTTTACTAACATTAACTACTATTATTAGTAGCACAAGCAACTAGTATATTCATGAACAGACTTATTTTTTTAAATTACTTTTCACACTTTTGAACAGTCAGGAACTAAGATTCTAGCCATAGTCTCATTGCTTACTAGCTTTGTGATTTGGAAATTTCCTAACATGCTCGGACTACAGCTCTCCTGAGATTTAAGTAGACTAGCTCTAGGATTCTTTATAACCTCCAATTCTAATATATTTAATTGCAACCTCAGAATGTAAAGTGGAATGCCTTCCTCTTAGGGTAAATCATAATATTTCATTTAGGCCATCATTCTTGAATAGCTCATATAGGCAGCATCATTTTTGCATTAAAACTTTTAAATTCATGGTGACATTTCTGCCTCTGACCAAGTTCTAATATCCATGTGATTAAAGCTACTGCAATGTTAACACACTAAAAGCAGGTCAAGTTAACCAAAAAAAGTACTGATATCATAAATATCTAGGAACAGACAAAGGATAAGCTGGTGCTGAAATTCTCTGGATGCTTCTTTAACAGAACCAGGAGAAGAAACTTTATATCTTCTGTTTGATTCCTCTGGTGTACTGTTATCTCAGAAGGGTTAGATTCAGTTTTCTGTTCCTTGAAATAGTGCCATCATGAAAAACAAACAAAACAAAGAAAACTTTACATCATACTCAGTGATCTATCACAGAAACAAAGAACAGAGTACCATATGTTCTCACTCATAAGCAGATCTTGAACAATTATAACACTATAAGAAAGGAATTGGCAGTAGTGGGAAACTGTCAGGGGAAGGGGTGAGATTGGCAGTTAAGGAAAACTGCCAGGAGAGGGAGCGGCATACCTCATCAACAAGGGTACCTGCATAATCAACGTTTCTATACCTAACCCTGAGTTGTACCCCACATCTTTATAATTTTAAAAAAAAGAGAGCTTTATATCAAAAGGGAGTTGCCCGTCATTCCACATTTTATTTTCTCTGCAGATTATAATCAACAAGAACATACCCATAATTCATGCATGCCATCCCAGAGGGAGCCACCTAGTATGTATTTGGTGTCATGAAAAGACACACTTAAGGAAATTCCCAAGAAGACAAACAGGAATCTTTTACATGTCATGAATATCTTTATGGAAAACTCCACATTGCCATGGTATCTCTGCTGGATCAGTTTCCACTGCCCATATGGGCTTCTGATGATGGACCCATTTTCAGCACTAATCTATGATTTGTTACTTAAGAAAAAGGAAAGAAAACTTTTTAAGGTAATTCTGCTGCTAACATTTTGGTAGCAAGACTGTTGTTTTCAAAATTACCGCCGAATTTTCAATTAGAATTTTAATATGAATTTAGCCTTTGCATCTCAAGACACAAGCTAGAGATCCATTCTTTTACATCAATCAGCATAGTCCTTACAGATAGGCCTAATTCTGGAGACCCTTCCAGACTAACTAGATATCCTGAGGAATTCCAAAGTTCCCTTTCAACATTCTTCATTTACTCATACTATACCATGTGGTCTATCATTTTCAAAAAGTAAAACAAAAGATAAAGAAAGAAACCTTGAAGATGGTATGCTAAGTGAAATAAGTCATACCTAAAAGGACAGATATTATATAATTCCTCTTATGTTAGGCACCCAGAATAGTGAAAATCATAGAGACAAAAAGTAGAATAGTGATTATCAGAGACTAAGGGAGAGAGAATGAGGAGGTAGTGTTTCATGGGTACGGGTTTCAGTTTGGGTTGATGAAAACGTTCTAGGGGATGAATGGTGGTGATGGTTGCTCAGCAATGATAATGCGCTTAATGCTACTGAACTGTGCACCTAGAAGGGGTTTGAAATAATACATTTTGTGTTGTGTGCGTCTTATCACAGAAAACATTTAAATTGGCATATTAGTATACATCAGGTGTCCCATTTCTTTAGATTTTAAAAAATTGAAGTGTTTTGGGGTAATTTTTGCTGACACTTTTAACAGTGCAAAGTTTATATCAAAAAATGTTTCTGTCACTTAGACAATGAAAAAATTTGTTCATCAGGTAAAAAATTAGTAGTAAAAATGAACACACATGACTCTCACACTGTTAATGTTCTAAGAAAAGAAGGAAGATAATGAATATAGATAAGCCTTAAATTTCAAGTTATATTACAACGTTTCAAGAACACACTTTCCAAATATTCCATATATACCCAATCCATGTGAAAATAAAGAAAACCTACATGAAGAATGAAAACACCATCTAAGGTATTCCTCCCTCTATGTTCCCCAGCACTGGTTAGAGCCCAACAGAAAAATTATATGCATTTCTAGGTTAAAGAACTGAAAAGGAATGTGAATAAATTATATTAAGATGAGAGCATTGTCACAGAGATTTAAAAGTGGTTGGAGGTGTTTTGAAACTTTTGGGAAATAGTATCCATGAGAAAGTGTTTAATTCAAGTTTGTGTAGAGCAAGGTGTGGTGGCTTGCTCCTGTATTCCCAGCTGCTCAAGAGGCTGAGGTGGGATGATCGTTAGAGGACAGGAGTTCTAGATCAGCTTGGTCAACGTAAGAAAACCCCTGTTTCTTGAAAAATTAAATTAAAAAAATAAGTTTGTGTGGAACGAGTCCATGACATAAGAATCATTAGATGATCCCTTCTTTATCTTACACAACAGCCAGACACAGATAAACGGACCTCGTTTCTAGTGGGAGAGTTTTTTTTAGCCATAAGAAGGATTTCTTACTATACTGAATAGAAAGACTCCAGAGCCTTGTCCCTGGAGCTCATTAAAATTAGGGCAAATGTGCTTCTGTCTGGGATGATTTAGTTACAGGCCTTCCTGAAGAACAGGGGATAGTACCAGTCTTTTCTCAAGGTCTCTTTCTGCTCTGATTCTATGATTCTAGGATAACTCATGAGTAGAGAGGCCACACTGCCAGCTGTTTTCAGATCTTTTGGGGAAAGCAATTAGTCTGTGTGATTATGTGACTAACGTAGAATGTGTTTTGTTTTTATATCTTGAAAATGTGCTCATAATTGAGTTAGCTCTTCACTATAAAAGTAGGAAGACTCTAAGCAGATACAAAATTCTCTTCTATGGAAATCATTGTGATCATATTTAATAGGCATTAAGTTCTACGTCTTTGAGAGGCATACAAACATCACATTTAAATGACTTACAGAACACTTTTGAGGCCAAGAGCACACCCATGTCAAATTAATTGCAGAGAATGGGCCCATGGCCATCACTTACAAATGATTATTCTTTGCAAGTGATTGCAAATAATCTATAGTATGGCTTAATTATGGAGAAGAAAGGATCATCTTTTAAATCTATACCTGGGTTACATCTGGTTCTTTTATTTTGTTTTTGTTTTGTTTTGTTTTGGGGGTTTTTTTGTGAGTTGGAGTCTCACTCTGTCACCCAGGTTGGAGTGCAGTGGCACACTCACGGCCACCCCAGCGTCGACTTGCTGTGCTCTGGCGGTGCTTCCGCCTCAGCCTTCCAAGTAGCTGGAACTACAGGTGTGCGCTACCATGCCCAGATAATTTTTTGGTTTATTGTAGAGACGAGGTCTCGCCAAGTTGCCCAGGCTGGTCTTGAACACGTGGGCTCAGTCAGGCTACTCGCCTCGGCTTCCCAAAGTGCTGGGATTACAGGCTGAGCCACCAAGCCCAGCCACATCTGGCTCTTTACTGTATCATTTTCAATTTATATTAGAAGAGGCATTAATGAAAAGTACTTAAGGTAGATGAATTTTAGAAAAAGAGATTCTAGAATTGATGAAACATCTCTGATAGATATCATTTGAATGTGTATTACAGAATATGATTACAGATTTTTTCCCCTAATTCATTCCATTTATAATGTCAAAGGGTTTTAATTCTGAAAAAGTGTGAATGCTTTAACATGCATGGAATATGGAACAAGAAGATCTTACTGCATTTGCTAAAGTTCCACATGCAGTCCCTGGACCATCCAGATGTTAGAAAACAGTGGTAGTAATCACATTTTAGTCCACAGTCTAAATGTATGCCATTCTAATCTTGGCGGTGAAACTAGGAGAATAAGAGAAGCAATCTGAAAGTCATGTGATGCTCACAGATATGCACACCTGAAATAGTATTTATCAAATTATTGCACATGGTGGGAAATAAAGGGCACTGCTAAGATTTGAGCCAAAACTGGTTCATTTCTTATATAATACCTCAATATCTCTTCATTCACGGTAACCCTTTTTGATTTAATTAAATCCACAAGACATTGTAAAGTTGTTCAGTGGGAAGGGAACAACTGGGTAGCTCCTTTGCAGAGAATAAACAAATAACCTACTACTACCGCTCTTATAAGGCAGAGATTAGCATGGGGAAAGTTTTGTTTTTGCTGACAAAGAGAAAGAAATTTCCACAACTGTGGTGTACTCAACATGGACACCCTGGGGTCCTTAAGATATGATAAGGAGGATGTTGCTATTTCCATGAGTAATATAAGGGCTGACTATTTTTATGTTTGCCTGCTAATATCTTTCAAACCTTACTTCTCTTCTTTTGTCTTGGGCACCACACCCGGGAAAGTTGATAAGAAAGCCTAGGTGCTCACTCCGTAAGCACCTGTGGGAGATTCAGTCTCACACCCCAACCACAATAAAACCCCTCCTCTCTCAAGCCGTTTTTAGACTAGCTTGGAAGCCTGTCTTGCTCTTTGCCATTTCCACACAAATCCACATCATGTAAATAAACTTTTTCATAGGCTCTTGGTGTGTAGATTGCATCATAAATTTTGACATCCAAGCCAAATTTTGGGGGAGGACATCCTGATTCTTCAGGTTGCCACAACACCATGTAGCCCTGAGGACACTGAGATTCTGCAAGTCAGAAAAGGGGCAAGGGTCAAGTACCAGTAACAGGTTTAGCATTTAGCTGTACTTAGGAGGGTGAGTGCATCAAAGACAAGATGGAGGGATTTCAAATTGGATGCCAGTAACTTTAAACTAAAGGGTGAGACTATATCTGGCTCTTTAGACTAGAAGATCAAGTAAAAATCTGGCTTATTTATGATGCGTGAAATATTACAGTAAACCTCAAGGAATTCTTCAAGTGTAGCTTTGATTATCAAGAGAGATGATACATTCGTAAGGGACTATTTTAATGATTTAAATTTATGGATATATTTTGTCAACTTCATATAACATAGCCAGATAAAAACAAAGTATTTTGTGTTAACAATAATATACAACACATAAATACATAACAGTAGCTTTGCATATATATTGTGTGAGACTCCAACTCAGAAAAATAATAATAATTGAATTTTAAAAACAAATTTCAGGCTATATTTATCCAAATAAAATTTCAGTTAATTTAACCTCACCACTGAATAAGTTAAGGACAATTAAAACCAGAAAATATATTAGATATTAGTATTTTTGTTTAAGGAAGATAAACATGCTATATTATTAACTAGTAAATATTTTCAGTGTAAGATTCACGGTTTTCCACTATGAAGATTTGTATTGCTATTTGGTCTAATTACAAATTAATGTTTAGATTTATTTAGACATTAATTTGACCAAGATGGACATTCATAAAGAGACATTGTCAGTGATAACTAATTCTGTATTAATTATCAAAAAAACAGAACTGAGAGAAAACTATTCTTCACCTTTAACTTTATTCCACAAACTTTAATAAATTCTCATGGCATCCTTCAGTTAATAACATTTCCATTCTTTATATAGCTATTCACCATGTTTCAAGTTTGTGTTCCTGTCTTGGCAAGGGTTTCAATTAGAACAGAGGTGGTATTTAAGTTCTTTCATGCTTACACTCTTTATTCTTAAGACTCCTCTGTCCAATTCATTTGAAGCTTAGTTACTCTGCGAACAACTGAGTACATCTTGACATTTTGAGAATGAATACAAGCCTCAAGAGAATGTACAATTTACTCAGGGTTAACAGCTGCTCTCATTTAGCGATGTATATGGTCATATTAAAGATGTACTAATTGCATTTCAGTATTAAATGTGACTGAAAGGTCTATGAAGAAAAGCTCATACATAATTGTTTATTACTCTATCACTTTATCCTTTGTAGAGGCTCTTGGGAGGCTGGAAGGGATGAATCAACTCATAAAAATAAATAAACTTATACATTGTAAAAATCAGCAATAAATCTTTAGACTCCCTTCTATGAGCTATCACCTACTTAGATTAGCTTTAACGGTGAGTTGCGTACTGAGGGTTCTGCCATTGCACCTCTTAATTAGAGCAGATTGCATTTTTTCAAATGCTTCCTCAGGAATGCATACTTAATGATGAATTGGAAACTTTCAAAAATTGAAATTACAAAAAAAAAAAAAACTTGAGAAGTTGGAGAAGGTAGAGGAGGATGCAGTAGAAGAGGCCGTTTTATAACAGGAGGAAAAGATAATGTCAGAAGAATGCTATCCTCTTTGTAAACCTGTGAAAGCATTCCATGGACAAGTATCTCTATATCTTCTGTCTTGTGCATCAGTTTATGCTATGTTTGAGAACATATAAGCTCTAGAGCTAGTATAAGTTATTTATATCAGAAACTCTTAAAACATTTAGTATTTCTGTAGTCATTTGGCATGTAAGTCATTGTAAAAGATTTTGGTCTCATTTATTTGCTTAGTGCATAACTTGTCTATTAATAATGTAGTATCATTTGCCATTCAATATAACCTGAGTGAGCATCATGTTTAAAGGTTCTTTAGTTTAATTTATCTTTTGTTAAGTCAACTCTTAACATTTTACCCTTAGAAATATACATGAAAGATGATTTTTACAGACCTGTGATCACCTCCTGGCTTGCTAACACTATGTCCTTTGCAACTAGAGAAAGAACATGGAAGCACAAGTGATATTATTGTAGATGTATCTTTAAATATGCTCTATCAAAGGTTTAAACTTTCACAACTTAAGTCTTAAACTAATATTAGAAAAAAACAATGCTCATAAACCTGTCACAATTAGTAGAATAAGATATGAGGTTAAAAATTTTGGAGCCATCAGAGAGTGGTATTTGTGCTTCAGGAGAATGGAAAGACAAATTCAAAGGGCATCTGTTAGTGACCTAGAGCACTCCCTGCATAATGGCTTTTGCTGAAAGAATTCTCTACCTTCAAAGAGTCAAATTGTAACTGCCAATCATTTATCTCTCCTTCTTAAATAGAAATGTGAGCTGTTGTCCTGAAAGAATAAGATTTCTTACAATCTACTTACATGATAGAATGATGTTTCTTTTCTTTGTCAAGGCTGTAGATGTAGACTTGCCAAGTCACACTGGAGAGTTAGACATATTACTACCCTTTCATGACCTTGACACTTTTGAAAATTAGAGGCCATTTATCTCGTGGAATCTCCCTCAATTGAAGTTTTGCTGATGCTTTTTCTTATTATTTTCAACTTACTCATCTTTGGAAGGAGTATCACAAAATGACTTCTAAGTATGTTTCTCATTGTATTCCATCAGGTGGTACACATAAAAAAAATCACTGATGATGTGGAATCTGCCAGAGTTCACTGCAAAGTCATTCTATTTCTCTATAAGTAATAAGCATTTTATAGAAGTAGTTCGTTTTATGTGTCAGTTATTTAATTAAACACTAATCTAGGTGTTGCTGTGAAGGTATTTTGTAGATTTGGTTAACAACTAAAATCAGTTGACTCTAAGTAAAGGAGATTACCTTCAATAATGTAGGTGGGATTCATTCAATTAGTAGAAATTTCTTAGGAAAAAAAATGAAGAAGAAGAAACGTTGCTTCATTAATGCAACATCAAATCCTGCCTGAGTTCCAGCCAGCTTATCTGTCCTGTATAGCCAAAACCCAACAGCCTCACAATCCCATGAGCCATTTCCTTGAAATAAATCGCTTAATATATGTATATAATATGTTAGTAACTTAATTAATTACCAAGTGGTACATATATATCCTTTTGGTTTTGATTCTGTTTCTTTGGAGAAATCTGATATGACTGACTGGTAGAGATTCTGTTACCAGAAGTTCAAAAGAAGAAGAATCTTAAAGATGAGTTTTCCGAATTGGTTCTGTGGAGGTGTCTTGGGATGATAAAATGTCCTGTTCCACATCAAACTGTGAATCTATTCACTCCTTCACTTACATCAGTATGAACTCATGGTTTTCTAATTGAATGGTTTATATATATTCATTTTTGTAATGAATGTATTGAGCTATTTACATAGCATAAAATTCACCCAATTATAATATATAATTCAATGATGTTTTTTGTATATTCAAAGAATTGCATAACCATTACAATTAATTTTTGAATATTTTCCTTACACTCAAATTAAGACCAATACAGTTGCAGCTTTTATCCCCCAGTTCCTCCCATCTCGTTGAGACCTGGAAACCACTAAGTTACTTTATGTTTTTATAGATTTGCCTATGACAGACATTTTATATCAATGGAATTATATAATACAAAGTCTTTGAAATTGGAATCACTTAGTATCATGTTTTCAAGGTACATATTATAGCTTGTATCATTGCATTATTCCCATTTATGTTCAAATAATGTTTCATTGTATAGAATGCCACATTTTGTGTATATTTTCATCAGTTTGATGTAAATTCAGGTTATTTTCATCCTTTGGCTACTATGAATAATACTGCTAAAAAGACTTGTGCCTAAGTTTTTTGTGTGTGTGTGGCCATATATTTACAACTCTTTTTTTTTTTTTTTTTTTTTTTTTTTTTTTGTGAGTTGGAGTCTCACTCTGTCGCCCAGACTGGAGTGCAGTGGCCGCTCCCGGCCACCGCAGCCTCGACCTGCTGGGCTCCGGCGATCCTTCCGCCTCAGCCTTCCGAGTAGCT
>CAUYQG010247568.1:0-16375 GCA_963574415.1 Tarsius wallacei | reverse complement strand
ATCAAAACAGCTTGGTATTGGTACAAGAACAGGCATATAGACCAATGGAATAGAATTGAGATTCCAGAAGCAAAACCTCAATTTCTCAACCAACTCATCTTCGACAAAGCCTCCACCACCTACCACTGGGGAGAGGAGAACGTATTCAGTAAATGGTGCTGGGAAAACTGGCTGACCACATGCAGAAGACTCAAACAAGACCCCTATCTATCCCCATACCTAAAAATTAACTCTAAATGGATCAGAGACCTAAATGTAAAACCTCAAACCATAAGAACCTTAGAAAATGCAGGACACACCCTGATGGAAATTGGAACTAGCATCCAATTCCTGAACAAAGCCCAAAATGCACAGGCCATAAGAGATATGTTAGACAAGTGGGACCTCATTAAACTGACAAGCTTCTGCAAAGCCAAAGAAACCATCAAGAGAGCAGGAAGACAGCCAACAGACTAGGAACAAGTATTTGCCAACTCCATGACTGACAAAGGCCTAACATCTTGGATCTACAAGCAACCCAAATGTGCTGAAAAGAAAAAAGCAAACAACCCCATTACAAAGTGGGCAAAAGATATAAACAGACACTTCACAAAAGAAGACATACGAGCGGCCAACAGACACATGAAGAAATGTTCAACCTCACTAATCATCAAGGAGATGCAAATTAAAACTACACTGAGATACCATCTAACTCCAGTCAGAATGACCATTATCAGTAACTCAAAAAATAACAGATGCTGGAGAGGATGTGGTGAAAAGGGAACACTTATACACTGTTGGTGGGAGTATAAACTAGTGCAACCCCTGCGGAAAGCAGTGTGGCAATTCCTAAAAGCTCTAAATATCGACCTCCCATATGACCCTGCAATCTCCCTACTGGGAATATACCCTGAAGATCTCAAATCACTCTATAAAAAAGATATCTGCACACGTATGTTTATCGCAGCATTGTTCACAATAGCAAGAACCTGGAACCAACCAAGAGGACTGGATTTTTTTAAATGTGGTACATATGCACGATGGAATACTACGCAGCCATAAAAAAGAACAAAATCATGAATTTTGCAGCAACCTGGATGGAACTAGAGTCTATAATACTGAGCGATCTTTCACAGCAACAAAGATCTGAGTATCGCATGTTCTCACTCATAAGTGGACCTTGAACATCTATCATAATACTATATGAAAAGGATCAACAGTGGTGGGAATCTATGGGGGAGACAAGGAGGGCAAGGGTAGTGGGATTAATGGTAGTCAATATCTGTCTGGGGACAGGGGGACACCCCTTATCAACAAGGGTGCCTGAACAATGCATATTTATATACCTTACCCTTAACTGTATCCCACAATTTTAAAATAAAAAATATGTTTTAAAAAGCATAAATAAAAAAATATACATATTATTTAAAAAAAGAATGTAAGAGGTAGATTTAGCAGGCTTCTTGACTTAGAATATGAATCTATAGAAAACACAAGTGAAACAGAAAGAGAATAAAAAATGAGGAGAAAAATCAGATAAAAGACAAATGAGGCATGCAAATTCAAGTCACAGAAAGAAAGGAGAGTGATGATGGAACAGAAAAAAATATTTGAAGACATATGCCCAGGAATTTTCCAAAACTGATATAAGACATCCACCCACTAATTCAAAAAGTTCAGCAAGGCACAAGCAGGATAAATTTGAAGAAAGATGTACCTCAGGACATCATAGCCAAAGTGATGAAAACTAAAACCAAAGAGAAAATGTTAAAAGCAGCCTGACAATAAAAGAGACATTTACCTACAAAGAAGCAACAATATGACTTCAGTTTGACTTCCAAATAGAAATGATGGAATCAAGAAGACAATGGAACAACATTTGAGTACTTTAAAGATATCTGCCAACCTAGAAATCTATGGACCTCAAATTTTTTCCCTTCAAAACAAATATGAATTAAAGACTTTGGGCAAACAAAAAAATGAAGAATTATGTTGTAAGCAGTTTCATATCTTATGAAGAAAAATGACACCAGACATGGAAACACAAGAAGCATACAAAAAAATAGAAAGGTAAATATGTGGGTAAGACACAGATTGTAATGACATGAGGAGTTAAAAATATTTATAGAACTAAAATATATGACAATACTAACACAAAAGGTAGGAGGCAATAAATGTAGTTAAAACAAGTTCTGCAGCATCAGAGATGTGGTTAAAGTAATACTTTGTATTAGATTGTAATAAGTCTGTATTGTAATACTAAGTGACCACTAAAAGAATAGAAAAAGAATGTAAAACTAACAAATTAATAAAAGGACATATGCTTGATTAATTCAGCAGTTGCATTTGAAAAAACCTCCATACTGATTTGTAATTTTAAAAAACTTTTAACAAACTGGAAAACTTTCTTAAGCTGATTTAAAACCTCCAGAAGGAGCTGCTGCTAAAGAAAACATCTTATGCAATGGTGAGATACTGAAAACTTTTCCCTGAGATCCTTCCTAGCCAGAGCAAGAAGGCAAGCAAAAGGAATAGACTTAGGAATTAAAAGAAATAAAATTCTTTGTTCACAAGTGATATGCCTGTGTACCTAAAATAATAAAAAAAGAATTTTCAGAGAAACTATTAGAAAATTTTGCAAAGGCCATCAGATACAAGATCAGTATAATACAAAATTAACTTTTTCCTATATTCCAGCAATAAACAATTAGAAATAAAAATTAGAAAATAAAATTTCAAAAGATACCATTTGCAGTAGCATCAAATAGCAAGTCATAAATTTAAAGAAAGATGTCCAATTCCTCTACAATGAAAACTACAAGTGACTGCTAAATAGGAAGCTATACTATGTTCGTGGATCAAAAGATTCAATACTATTGAAATGACAGTTCTCTCCAAATTAATCTGAGGGATTCTTTAATACAATACCATGAAAAATCCCAGCATTTTTTTTCTTTGTGGCAGGGGTGGGGAAGGGGTGGCAAAAATTGATATGCTGGTTATAAAATTCATATGGAAATACAAGAAGCTAAAAATAGCCTCCACAATCTTAAAGAATAGGTTGTAGAAGTTAGACTACCATACATAAATCCAGACCTGTTAGAAAACTATAGTAATTAAAACTTTAGTATTTGCACAAAATGGGGGGGGGGGGGAACTGACCAATTAAATAGAATAGAGAGTTCAGAAGGAAATCCACACATACACAGTTTCTGATTATGACAAGGATAACACAACACAGCAGTGCAAATAAGAAAACATGCCATAGTGCCAGGTTACTTGACTAGACATATGAAAAAAGTATATCCTGACCCCCTCTTAAACCATATACAGTAATTAATTCTAAATATATTACAGATCAAAATATGGAAGGTAAAGTAATATATAGTTAGACAAAAAACATATGAGAATATACATGTTCTCAGTGTAAGCAAAGACTTTTTTTTTTTTTTTTTTTTGAGTCAAAGTCTCACTCTGTCACCCTGGGCTAGAGTGCAGTGGCACACTCACAGCCACCGTAGACTTGACCTGCTGGGCTCAGGTGATCCTTCTGCCTCAGCCTTCCAAGTAGCTGGAACAACAGATGCATGCCACCACACTTGGCTAAATTTTTGTGATTTATTGTAAGAGACAAGGTCTCACCAAGTTGCCCAGGCTTGTCTTGAACCCTGGCTCAGGCAATCCTCTCATCTCGGTCTCCCAAAGTGCTGGGGTTACAGGCTGAGTCACTGTGCCCGACCAAAGATTTTTTTTAAAACAGGACACAAAAGTACTAACTACAAAAGGAAAAAAGGATAGATTATATTAAAATTAAGAGCTTTGATTCATCAAATAACACCATTAAGAAAGTAAAATGGTAACTCACAGTGTGCAAGATATTTATAACATGAAGAAATTCTACAATCTGTAAGCAAAAGATATAACCCCAAGAAGAATTGTAAGGGACTTGAAAGAGGTACTTCACAACAGAAGAAATACAAATGCCAACAAACATATGAAAAGATGCTCAACTTAATTAAATAAGGATATATACACTAAATGATACAAATTAGATTAAAATATAAGTTGATCAAAGAAATACAATTAAATGCAACACACCAACACCCCTACAAAATGACTGAAATGAAAAGATGTAAAATACCAAAACGTAAAATGATTGAACTCCCATAAATACTGGTAGAAGTGTAAGTTGGTACAACCCCTCCTAGCTGTCAGATCACCTTGTGGATGAGTTTCTTGACTTGGTAATGCTGGACTGTATAAGTATGTTAAGATTGTAGAAATTCTTCAAATTGCATATTTATGATACATGAACATTTCCATGTTTCAATAGGAACTTTAAAAAAAGGCAAGGCTTCAGAGAGACAGCATGTACCTAGTCCCCTGGAAAGCTATAACCATGTAAATATTGTCTAAGAACCCGCTTAGCCTATAGACAGACTCTTGGTTTCGCATTCCAAGGAAAGACAATCCCCATCTGCTCATGGGCCAATTCTGCCAGGAACGGTGACTGATAGGACTTCTGCAGAGGGAACAAAGCAAAGCATGCTCTGAGTTCCTATGATACTTTGTAAAGGGCAGAAATGATACCATCAAAACTTGCTAGACACAGCTCTTCTTATTCAGTTCAGAACAATTATAAGATAGTAACAAAAGAGTACTTTCTTTTAGGTACCTCTTAGAGGCTAGAAACTGTGAGATCAGAATGCAGTCATGTAAAAAGACACAGCAGGGCTGGAAACCTGATCTGAGGTTAACAAAAAGTAAGAGCCCTTAGACCTGTGTGGTTGGAGCCCCAACACTCGTCCAGATACATTCTGGAATCATGCTTCATAATAGTATTAAGAATGCCCAGGTTACAGACAACTTGGGGAGGAAATGACACTTTGTAACCAAGAAATACTCAAGGTAGTTTTCTTAAACTGTTATCAATAATTTTAATGAGCTATAGATTCCCTGTCAAAATTGTTTCAATGTAACTGAAATGCATTTGTTTTGCTAGATCAGAACTGGCTGTAGCTAAATGACTTGATGAGTAAGGCCTTTAATCCTATAGATTAATAAAGTATGACCTTTAATGTTGGCAGGCATTTTATCTTCAGAGATGAATATCATCATTTGCCTTATATATGGTCCCGATTTTCTGAAAAGGTTAAGATAGTGCCTTCAGAACTCTCTTACTAAAGACTTCAACGAACACAGAGTCACTGCCCTGTCTTTAAAAAAGGAAAAAAAGATAATAACTGTTTAGGAGGAAACCAAGGTGTAGCGAGAACATTTGGAAATGCAAACAAAACGCTTTGGGGATGGGCAGACAACAGGACAAAGCAGGAGTGATTAGCACTGGCCAAATCCCAGTGTGATGACTGCTCCTGCCCAGGTAATCACCAGAAAGGTCAAATGTTAGTCTTGCTGTCTTATGTGGGCTGAAAACTGTCACAAGCAATTTCTTGTAAGAGTCCTGGAATCCCACCAGGGATGGGCATGAGTAGGAGAGGCAGGGCTGCCTGCTGCTTCCTCGCTTTTGATGTATTGCTCGGAATTCTTTTGGGCTGCTCTTCCCGCCTCTTCTCACCTATAATCTCATCTTTCACTCCTGTTCTTTCTGCTTGGAAATTGTATAGGGTTCACTGTCCCATGGTTGTTATTGAATGGGGCTCTTATGCTCTCAGAGAAATTCTAGATGGTGACTACAAACAACAAAGACAAATATTTTGCTCCAGGAAACCCAAATGTCCTCTCATGCTCTGCAGAGTTTTTAAAAAGAGGGGGGAAAAAGGAGCCCTATAAGTTCTTCCTAAGGCTCAGTGCACATGAAATAATTTGAACCAGGAAGACCTGACCATCTCTAGGGGCCAAGCTTTTAAATAATTGTCAGAAGTGTTGTGTTTCCCATCTATTTTCACTTGAAGACTAAGGGAGTGATAGCTTAAAAACAAACCACTAAATTTAGCAGCACGTTTTCATGACTCAGCAACCTGCATAGAGTATGTTTGAATCTGTCAGTGAAAAAAATATGATGTGGGTTACCAAAAAGACATACAGATATAGAACCGAGAATAACAGCTGTAAAATTAAAATGGAATAGACTAAGATAATGATTTTTCATAGGCTAAGATATATCATGTCCCAGCCTGTCTCCCCCTTCAGTACCCTATATGATAGATGTTCTGATAATGCCAGCTGATTCAAAATTGAAATATTGTTCAAAGTACATTTAGATGGATTAAGAGAAAGAAAATGTTATCCAGCCTCAAACTGGAATGACTACTGAACTACAGAATTTATAGCCCCCAATCAGGAGATAAGAGTAAATCTGAACTAAGTTTCAAAAAGATACCTCAATCTGAGATCTTTCTCTTTTCATAGATCAACCAAGCTCTAGACTGCATGGGGAACAGAGTAAGATTATTTAGATTGATTCTGCTGAAAAGATGCTAGTTTGGACAAAATCAAGCCATTAGTTATGATGGCAACCCAATTAAGCCAGTTTAACATCCTTTATCTTAGCTGTTACATTAAACGAGAGAGAAGAATAAATTCAAGACCTAGCCATCATTCCTCGTTATTTTAAGTACCAGTAAAGTATCAATCATGTTGAAAATACTAGCCACAATTTTGTCACTGACAAAATGGCCCAGTAAAAGAACTCTTGAGATCTGGTACAAGAGAGGCTGTTATCAGAGCAATTTGAAGGCAGCACAATGAGGCCATAAGAGGCACTGGGGCCTGGTGTTCTCTGCACCTTGGGAGGAACTTGGCTCCCCATCTCTGCTGTGCAATGATAGGTATGAGATGTATGTTTTTTCAGCCTTGGTTTCCCCACCTGCAGAGTGAGGATAATGCCACCTGCCCGCTGGGTTGTTATAAGGACTGGAACTCATGAGTGCAAAACCCGTGGTACCTAGGAAGCACTTAAGAAATGTTTAAGTGACTGACTTGAACTGAGTTATGGACTGATTTTCTGAACATATCATAGAAATATCGTCAGCAACTGAGGCAGACTATGAAATGCTATCTCTGGCCACTCTTGCCGTGCTCTGAACACTTTTCTAAGGAAAGGATGGACCACAAAGCCCTCCACTCAGAGTAGAGTGCTAATCAGAAAATTAGCCAAAAAATGCCTCCTTGGTCATCAGCACCAATTCATGGAAATTGTCTCTGGCTGAATGGGCAGATTTAAGCCTGACAGCAGGATATGTTTATCTTAAATGTAACATTTTCATTCGTTTTTATGGGAAAGAAACTGATTTTGGCATTGAAATACTGTCAGTAATGACCTTCTCTACCAGTTCAATTCATCCCACTGAGGTGTCTCTCAGCTCCTTCTCCTCTGTATCTCCCATTCCCCAGCTCTGTAATAACCTTGCTAACTTCCCAGTCCTCAGGCTAGGGCCTATCTTTCCTGTCCCACCCCATCACCCGCAATCCAATCCTCCTGTCTGCTCAGCCTCCGGAAGTCAGCCCCAGCTCCTGCATCCTGACTCTTCCCAGGGCCCTTGCTGTGGCCTCTCCTATAGTCCTGCTCCTGCTATGCCTGCTCTCCTTGCCCAAGTCAGTCCTTTCTGTGCCTCCACATCCTCTGCTTTCTATCCAAGCCACTCTCCTTCTTAATGGTCTTTAAACGTCTCACAAAACAGCCACCCCGCTCCCTCCCCCTAGAACAACCTTAATCCTCTGCACAAAGTGTTCTCATTTCTAGCACACTCAAATGCCATCTCTTCCTGAAGCCTTCTGACCTACCCCCAGGCAGTTAATTATTCCCAGCCACAAGCATTTTATTTTCACCTCTCTCCCTGCACTTGTAACGCCATCCTGCATCTGTCTATATATCTGTTCCTGCCACACCATTAGCATTTCAGGATCAAGGATCTGTACCTTTAATTTAGTGTATTTCCAGCCAGGCACAGGGTAGAGTCCCAATAAATGATTATTGACCGAATGAATAAGATGAAACTGTCATGTTTAAACATGGCCTTCAAATCAATCTTCCTCTAGTGTTTTTTCTTTTCACTAAAGTCAGTGAAATGGAAACAAAAAGCCAAAAAGTTGCACTTTAAAAAAAAAAGTTCAGTTTCAGATTGTCAGTTCTTCTAAAAGAATTTTTATGTCCAAATTATGTGGCTAATTGCTTTTGTTCTGCATCAAGTATTGCACAAGGAAACCTAGCATTAAATTTTACAAACTTATTTTCTACTAGGTTTTTGTTGGTTTACTATTAAATTTTTTCAGCATATATATTTTTTAACTGAAATTGACAAAATCGCTAATAACAAAGCCATAAAAATGCTTATGAATTTAAAAACAATGAGATTCTCAGCTTATGAGGCACATGCTAAAAATAATTTGTATAATGCTGGTGCTGAAAAGCCAAACTAAACAGAACACAAGGAATAATCGAAATAATACAAAGCATAACCTTACGGAGAGGAAGTCTAGTTCACTCTCAGCTTTAAAGCAACAGTAAAGGCTGGGTGCAATGGCTCACGCCTGTCATCCCAGCACTTTGGGAAGCTGAGACGGGAGAATCACTTTAGCCCAGGAGTTCGAGACCAGCCTAGGCAACACAGAGAGATCTCATCTCTACAAAAAAAAAAAATTAGCCAGGCATGGTGGCACATCACTGTAGTCCTACTTGGGAGACTGGGGCAGGAGGATCACCTGAACCCAGGAGGTCAAGGCCGCAGTGAGCCATGATTGTGCTGCTGCACTCCAGCCTGGATGACAGAGTGAGACCATAAATAAATAAATATCCCACATCTTTAAAATAAAAAAATTATAAATAAATAAATAACAAAGTGAGACCCCAACTCAATAGATGATAGATAGATAGATAGATAGTAGATAGATAGATAGATAGATAGATAGATAGATAGATAGATAGATAGATAGATACATGACAGAGTGATATCTCAACTTAATCAGTCAATCAGTCCATCAATAAAGCAACAGTGAAGGTGAGTTTAGAGCCCTGCTCGGATGATGTAAAAGATGCCTACAGTATTTACTTGTTCCCAGTTGCTTATTGAAGGTTCAACAAATGCACAAAAACCTAGAGGGAATTCGGTGGGCAGTAGATTGCCCCCCGCCCATGCATCCTCCCCTACAAACAAGCCTCAAAACCTAACTGCCAGGCTCAGCAATTGCCCAATCGCCCACATCTGAACTCTGGCTCCTCTGAAATTGGCCCCTCTTCCTGACTATCCTCCCAGAACGTGTCCTCAAGTTTCCTTGAGACACAAGCTGAAGTCTCACTCCTTGTCCCTGTTGTGAACTCCCTGGTCCACAGACTTCACTCCCCACAAACCTGTCCCCTTTCTCCCCGCACCCCCACCCCCAGAGCTAGGTAAGGAAAGATTTAAATTTAGACACAGTCACTACTCTCAAAATAGAAGCAAACCTATAGAAATATAAACATATATGATTATATGTACAGGAAGAGCCACATGGTTTTGTTTTTCAAATCAACTCAAATTAATGCAAACATCTATTGTGCACAGATTATATACCAAGACTGAGAAAAAATCCTGAAGCTTAGACTCCATGAAGCTCAGAAATGGGCTTTCGGTTTTCTTTATTCTCCTTCTCCCTTCCTACATTTTATTATGCACACAGACAACCTCACTTTGTGCATTATTCCACAAATAAAACCACTTGTACTCATGATCCCAAGGTAAGACACATGCTGCAGGCCCAGATCTGGGAAGACTTGGGACCAGTGACTAGAAAAATCCACTACTTTCCAGAACTTCTCAGAGGTAGCTTCTCAAAGTCGTTATTGAGATCCTAACCTATGAAGCCAGCCCCATCCAACTGTGGCAATACCAGGGGCCCTATTCTTCTAAGGGGGCCCTCTTGGGAGATGCATAGAGGTATTGTAGCAGGTGTAAATTGGGTCCTTTGTATGCAGATGCTTATAGCAGCATTATTCATAACAGAAAAAAAAGGAGAAACCACCCAAGTGTCCATCAACTAGTGAATGGATAAGCAAAGCATGGGTTATCCATACAACAGATGATTGTTTAGCCGTAGAAAGGAATGAAGTGCTGATACATGCTACAGTATGCACTAGCCTCAAGAACATTGTGCTAAGAATCCAGACCCCCAAAAGCTGTGATTCTATGTATATTAAGTGTTCACAATAGGCAAATCTATAGAGATAAAAAGTTGATTAGAGTTTCCCAGGGACTGGGAGTGGGCATCAAGGGTTAGTACAAACGGGTCCAAGGTTTCTTTTTGGGGTGGTGAAAATGTTCTAAAATTAGACAATGGTGATGGTGGCACAACTCTGTAAATTTACTAAAAATCAGTTAGTTGCAGAAATAAACAGAGTAAGGTGACTGGACACAGTGGCTCACCACTCTAATCCTAGCAGTTTGGGAGGCTGAGGCAGGAGGATTGCTTGAGGCTAGGAGTTTGAGGCGAGCCTAAGCAACATAAGTGAGACCCTATCTCTACCCAAAAAGTTATTTTAATTAGCCAGGTGTGGTGGGACAAACCTGTAGTCCTAGCTACTCAGGAGGCTGAAGTGGGAGGATCACTTAAGCCCAGGGGTTCAAGGCTACAGTGACCTATGAACATCTCACTACCTTTCAGCCTGGGCAACAAAATGAGACCCTGTCGGAGGAAGGGGGGTAGGAGAGGTGGAAGAGGAGGCAGAGGGGAAGGGGGCCAGAAGGAAAAGAAAAGGGAAAAAAGAAGAAAGGAAGGGAGAGAGAAAGGAAGAACAGAATTGGAGATATATATATAAAGCAAGGTTTATTAAGAGGACAGAAAAGCTTCCACAGTGGGAGGGGACCCAAAGGGATTGCCCGGAAAAATATATTTTTGAGCTTTGTATAACTTTTGAGTTTAACATTTTCTGGTTATTATAGCAATCATGGTTATTGTAAAGAAAATTAAAAATAGAGAAAAGTATTATTTAGATGTTAATTACCTGGAGAGATAATCACCACTTGGGTTTTTGTATATTCCTTTCTAATCTTTTTCTAATCATACATAAATTTTTAAATTAGGATCACACGGTGTGCCTATTAATGACAAGATATCCGCGGCTTCTGAATTTTAAAAAAACCTATCAGAAAAACCTCAGTGTATTTAGCTAAGTGGAAATCCTGTTTGGTCAAGGTTCTGAATAAAACAAAACTCCTAATATTCGAATTTTAAAAACTCCTGGCTCTGTTTCTAGTCCATCCACACTCACAGCATGAAAGCAATGCCAAGAGACACACTTCGACGTCTTTGGGTACTGGGTCAGCTCTATTGACTCCACACAAAGCAATATGCTGTTGGTCACATCAGTGAGGAAAGCATAGGAGACTGTTTCTCCCTTTCCACCCATGTTTAACGCCAACCACGAGCACCAAAATACTAAGACTTTGGGCTCTGTGGTTCTGGCTGGGATGGAGGAAGAGGTGAACTGATGGCCATCGTCACATTCACTTTGTGGGTGGGAATGCCGTGTCACTAGGTCACAGTTCTCAAACAGGTACCATGCTGATGATGTCACCTTAGTGATCTGAGTTTCCAGTTTTCTTTTCTGGAAAATGAGAAAACACTAGAAAGTAGGACCCTACATGCTCAAAGCAATAACCTATCTGGTTTGTTTGGACTTTTCCTATTCTGTATGACAGCAGGATCTCAATTCTGCTACGTGAATCTTCACCTTTTGTTAGTTGTGTTGCCCTGTTTTTCTTGGAAAATACACAGCCCTGCCCCCACTAAACCAAGAGCACAAGAGGCTAAGTGTGCAATCATGAACCAAGCAGACCAAGATTAGTCAGGCTGGCAATGGTGTGGGTAAGACCAGGCCTGGTGCTGAACATGGGTGGCCGACTCAGCCATCTCATGGGCAGTTGTCAATACTCGAGGTTAAAAAAAAAAAAATTAGATTGTCTGAATTTCAAATCCAGCAGTGAGATCCATCTGGTCCTACCGTGGTCAAGTAATGTGCTGAGGTTATTACAGGCTGTCAGTGCTGAGCAGAAGCAATGGAGCCAGAATGGGGGCAAGCTGAGGTCGGGTGCCAGGAAGACCGTGGCAGGGTGCCAAGCAAAAGCACCGCCACAGTCTTAAAGCCACAGTCCTTGTCTAGATCACCAGTTTCAGTCATTCAGATCCATAGGAAGGAAAATGATCACCATCAACCCCCACCCAAGTCTTGCCATTGTTTGGTAGCATGATAACCCACCAAGGTCTGAAGGCTGGAGGTCTCTTTAATCAAGAGAGCCAGACCCTCACTGAAAATGGGTTAGAAGGAAGATTGTCATTCCTACTAGGTAATTTCAAATAAGTATTGCTTCCAGATATCCTTGCCAGCAAGTCCTCATTCCCTCATTTGGAGATGGGGTTGGACACGGTTGTATTAGGGGATAAAATTCCGAATATCTCTTTACATCCCCTTCACACTGTTGCATGACAGAATTTCCAACCTCATGGCCAACACCAGATCTTTCTAATAAGAAGTCAGTGACATAGGAGAAAAGAGTTCCCAGCAGCCTTTGTTCCTGGTTTGTTTTCCCCATGGTATCTTCTGTCCCGATGTCTACTTCTGAGGTGGGAAAGGATGAAGGGGAGTTTTAGCTTTTATACATATTTACATATTTCAGAACCTTAAGTGGGTTGTCTATAAAACTATCCATGTACACAAATAGCCTCAATATTAAGAAAAGAAGTATGAGACTGAAAGCCATTCTTAAGAAGAAGGAGGGAGTTATACGTCAGGAATGGGCCAGGCACAGTGGCTTAGCCTGTAATCCCAACACTTTGGAAGGCTGAGGCAAGAGGATTGCCTGAGCCTGGGGTTTCTAGACCAGACTGGGCAACTTGGTGAGCCCTCGTCTCTACAGTAAATCACAAAAACTAGCTGGGCATGGTGGCATGCATCTGTAGTTCCAGCTACTTAGAAGGCTGAGGTGGAAAGATCACCTGAGCTCAGCAGGTTGAGGCTGCAGTTTCCATGAGCGTGCCACTGCACTCCAGCCTGGGCGACAAATAGTGAGACTCCAACTCAAAAAAAAAAAAAAATCAAGAATGAAGGAATGAAGAAAAAACATCTATGCTTTCTAAACTCAGGTTATCTGGGGTATGGGAGACATAATGAGGAATGCCTCACTCTTATGCCTCTAGAAGCCAGGGAAGAGGCAGATGGCTGGTAAGGACCAGTGGTCATCTTGGGAGCACGTGCCCCATTTGAAGACATTCAGATGACAAACAATAATTGTTTGAACATTGTCCATCCCAGCAAACCAAATGCCAGTCTGCAACTGCTGGTTAAAAGAAAAATCCAGCCGGGCTCAGTGGCTCAGCCTGTAATCCCACGCCTTGGGAGGCTGAGGTGAGTGGAATGCCTGAGCCCGCGGGTTCGAGACCCGCCTGGGCAACTTGGCGAGACCTCATCTCTACAATAAATCAAAAAATTAGCCGGGTGTGATAGCGCGCGCCTATAGTTCCAGCTACTCGGAAGGCTGAGGCGGAAGGATCGCCAGAGCCCAGCAGGTCGAGGCTGCGGTGGCCAGGAGTGGCCACTGCACTCCAGTCTGGGTGACAAAGTGAGACTCCAACTCAAAAAAAAAAAAAAAAGAAAAAGAAAAATCCAATTTCTTACAGCACTGAGGATAGATCAGCAGAAACTCCCACCATCAAAGAAACTCTGACCGTAAAGACTTAGCATACGTTTTTACCAAACACTTCACAGTGCCTTGTAGATCAATCATGCGTTCACTCTTGTCCTACAAATTAAAACCCAGTCATGTTTAAAGCAATCCCATTAAATTTCTTGCAAAAGGGCGCACGTACTGTCGCACTCCTGGTGTGACGTGTCCACTTTCATCATTCATCTCCAGAAGCTTCCTTTCAGGGTACACCACCATCTATCACCTCATTTCCCTGCCTCTGCCTTACCTGTGCCTTGCCTGAATCCTCACTGCCGGTTGCCCCGCAATTTTCAGCCTTGCCAACGTCTGAACCTTTCAAAGAAAAATGGACAGGATAGAGTTTTAAAAGGCAAAGACTTTATTCAAGACTACAATAGGGGAGAGAGATTGAACTAATTCTACTGAAACAAAAAGTGGGAGGTTTTTAAAGCTCTGGGAGGAGCTAGTGGAAAAGTCCCGTAGGATGCTGGAGGAAGGCTGGTCCATGTGATTAGGCATCTGTGTTTGCTAATTGGCGCTTACTGGAGGTGGGCTCCAGCCCTCCCACAAAGACTGGGAGATAGTGATACTATCCTTCTTGATAATTACATTTCAAAGAGATGACTCCCAGATCCTTACGAAAGACATCCCTGGGTTGTAAAACTAGCAACGGGCTAGGAGAAGACTTACATCTCAAGGGGCAGAGAAAGAATTTACAACGGCAAGTTTCCTAATGTAAATGCTCCAAGGAAAGAGAGACCAGGGCCCTGGAGTCAGGAAGAACCATGTCTAAAGTTGGGTCCATCAGAGGGGACGTTAAAGGCCCTCTTGGTCAAGCCTATCCTTAGGAGGGAATAAAGATCGTCTAGCCTGCCTCAAACCTAGGGTGAGTGATAGTATTTGGTAATTCTCTGGTTGCTGAGCCCTGGGCTTCAACACTGTTCCCAAGTCATGAGGCTCTGAACCCCAATTGGGGTTTAATGTCACAGAGCGGGATCCCAGGCTCACTAGGTCATAATCACCACTGCCCCACAGAGGCCCATTCCTGTCACAGGGTCCTATTCCCAAACTCCCTGCTTTGTCTCCATTCTCACCCCTTTCCCTTCCCTACCTGGCAGAGTCTTCTAGCTGAAAGACAGGTCCTCTGCTTTGGGGTCTAGTTTCTGTTTCACGAACCTCCATCAGCAAAGACTGTCCCTGTGTAGACCTCATACCCCTGCTGTTACCTATGAAAAAGATCTGTACCTCTCTAGGACTATTTGGGGCTACCAAGCTATTCCTGCTGCCAATAATAAATAGTAAGTGCCTCTGTGCGTGGCCCATGCTAACCTGCAAGCCTGGCACTGGTCCCACCCCCTATCCTGCATGCCATCTTACTGCAGGGATGACACTGTGACACAGGCTGGGTCCCAAATGAATCATCAGTTCTAGCTAGCAAAATTGGAACAGGAAGTTAAACATCCCAAATATATTTAGAATGACCTAGTCACGTGCCATTTCCTATTTCTAAAAAAATAATAATAATTCCACTTATATGAGTGGTCAGATGCATAGAGACAGGAAGGGGAATGGTGGCCTCCAGGGTCTAAGGGGAGGAGGAATAAGAAGTTAGTGTTTAATGGGTACAGAGGCAAGCAAAGTTCTGGAGTGGGATGGTGGTGATGGTAGCACAACTCGGACATCTTTAACACCACTGAACCATGCACTTAGAAATGGTCAGTTTTTGAATACCGCATGTTCTCACTCACAAGCAGGCCCTGATCACTGGTCACACGAGCACAAGGGTAGACTCAGCAGATGCTGGACACTGCTGAGGAGGAGGGAGAGAAGAGGGAGGGAGTACAGGGCATACCAGAAAGACCAGCTAGAAGCCCAAATTCCACCTGCATGCAACTTATTTATGTGGTAAATCCCTACTTGTACCCCACAACTCAATAAGATTACATTAAACTTAAAAGGTTAGTTTCATGTTTGTATATTTTAACCACAATTTTTTAAATAGTTCATAAGAAAGAAGATATAAATAATAATCATCATAATAATAACCCCAGATCATTGTTTAGAGAGTTTAGTTTGCTTTCACAGTTGAAATGGGAGCCTATAAGACTCAAGTGATATAATGGAAGTTTTGGCGTAGAAAGCAAAGTCTCACACTTGCCCTAGTGAGGGAGGCCTGAGACTCGCTGAGCTAATTTGAGCCCATCTTAAACTTCCCTGGATCTTGACCTTACCATACTTTAAACGAATGGGTCTTCGATCCTCTGCTCCGAACTTGCACCTAGGCTGTGCAGCTCCCCTGGTGTCTCCATGGAGACTCCTCAGTGGGAATGCAGGTATGTTTCAGGGCGGGGCATGTGGTCAGGGCAGGCACCATGACCTTCACCAGGTTCCCAACGGGAAACCCATCTCCCAGCCTTCAACACGTTGAAGACCCACTGGCGTGAATGGTTCCTCTATCAGGGGTCCTTCCAACTCCTAACATTATAAAGGTAGAAGCCCCAAGCCGGGCTCGGTGGCTCAGCCTGTAATCCCGCGCCTTTGGGAGGCTGAGGTGAGTGGATTGCCTGAGCCCGTGGGTTCGAGACCCGCCTGGGCAACTTGGCAAGACCTCATCTCTACAATAAATCAAAAAATCAGCCGGGCATGGTAGCGCGTGCCTGTAGTTCCAGCTACTCGGAAGGCTGAGGCGGAAGGATCGCCGGAGCCCAGCAGGTCGAGGCTGCGGTGGCCGGGAGCGGCCACTGCACTCCAGTCTGGGCGAC